>CAUZXS010006180.1:2500-140000 GCA_963585895.1 Sepioteuthis lessoniana | reverse complement strand
TCAGAGTTACCAAATGTTATCATGTCATGAAAAAATTTCAATGCTTCTTTTTGCAAGCGAGAAAAATAAAGAATTTATATCAAGTGTTATTTCTTTCAGTTTTAGAATCATTACACTACAAAATTAATGGGCTCTTTTGATGAATTTATTTTTTAGGAGTTATTAACATTACTATAATAAATAAACAAATAAAAAAAAAAATTAAAAAAAAAGCATACTTATAATGGCTTCACAACAATGATATTCAGTAAGTTGTTTTAGGAACTGCCAGTAATTGATGATTTCTATTCATTTTCAAAGCTTTTTGTTCACTTTTCTTGCAAGTGATTCAGTTTCTTGTATCAATAGTTCCACTCAAAATAAATTACTGAAGTTAATAAAATTCAAATACTAAAACTTTGTAAAATGTTAGTATTTGGCAACATCATTTGATGAAGCAATTGATAATGCAAGAAATGTCTGTCTTGAATTTTCTTATTCTAACAATGAATCAAATAGTGACTAAAGACAATTCACAGAAAAGCAGTGAAAACAAATGATTGTTCTGGAATGGATAACAAGATATACACAACACAACAAAGATATCCCAATCCAAAGTGTAGATAAGAATGACTGTAAAAAACTCTTTAAAAATAATTTGGTATCCAATTTAAATTATTTTTCCTATCAATTTAATAATGAAATAAATACTCGTAAACATATAAAAATATTCAAATAAATAAACTGCTTTCAATAACATATTTCAAAATATTCAAACATTTAATCTCTTCAGTTAAAAATTCTGAGCAGTTCTTTTATAAAAACTAATGATTTATCTTAAACCTTAAATAAATTTACTAGTTGAATAATTGAGGAAAGTTAAGGAGACAAGTAAAAGTAAGTGTTAAATTTAGCAGATAAATGTTTTAGATTGATTTTAACGGCAGGTCAACCTGTGTAGGGTTATTTTATGCTTAGAAGTTTGGGAATTTTATTTATTGTACATTCATATTTTCATTTTTGTGTAGTGATTTCTTGACAGGTTTTTTTTGCATATAGTCCTATCGAATATGAATAATTCTTAAATGTCTTTGACCCATAGATGGGACCCTATCAGGTACTACCACTTTGGGTCAGATTGAACCTAGGAGTAATGGCAAGGAAGGGTACTCTACACTCCCCAAAATTGGAACCTCAGCAGATGCAGTTCAGTGTCATACCCAAGACATCCCCCCCTTTTAAAGGCTAAGTGTTTAAAAGGTCATATCCATAAGACCTAAGAATCTATAAAGTTAAAAAAATTCAGTTCATTAATAAAAAAATAAATCTGTTTGCTAAGTAAAGGATAAGACATTATCACATGAAATAAAAACAAATTGGTAATATCAAACTTACATTTATACTGCTTAGATATAACCAGAAGAATGGATTGATCACAGTTAAATAAATAAATAAAAAATAAGCATAGAAAATTAATTTATAACTTGCAAGATATATAATTCTGCTAAATGACATGACTAATTGATAGATCACTTTACCATTTGGAAATTTTCTTGAAAATATGTTCACTGATCTCAGTACTTATTAGTGCTTTTAATATGTACAAGAAATGCATATCTTTTGTCTGCGTCAACACTTTTCTTATTGAAATCAGTTATTGTATATTTTATTGTTTTAGCGAGAATTAAATATTTACCTGGGGGAGGAGGAGGAAAGCAGTTTTCTCTCGCACCTTTCTCTAGAAATCTTACTGGAAATTTTAAACTTGTGATTCTTTTTTTTAAATATTTAAATTGATCAAATGCGTTTTTGTTCAGTGATTAATCTCCACTTCAAGCCAAAAGTTGTGTGTGTATGTGTGTGTGTTAGTGGATAGAAATAGAAGTGAAAAGGAAAAAGAAAATTAATGAAGGGTAAAAGAGGTAAGTTTTAAAAAATGTCAAGATTTGGGGATTTGAGAAGTGTACATATAAAAATTGAAATTATAGACATGAAACTAAGATTAAGCAATCAATATTATTAAAAAAAATTTTTTAAAAGTCACGTATTGATTTTAAAGCTTCCATGCTATTCGAAAAAAATATCAAAATGAAATCACTGTAGTATATAAAACAAAAAGGATAGAAAATAATGAATGATTTCAAAAACTAGAAGAAAAAAAAAAAGACAAGCATGCACTTTTTGGGGGGATTGTTTAATTTTTTTTTTTTTTTTTAAATCTATTGTGTTGACTCATGGGTACTTGTATATTCATTATTTCATGTGTAGAAAATGTGGTGAACAAAGAAACAAGAAGAGGAAGTCATCGTACAAATAATTATGGGGAGGGTGAACTTCCTAAATTCATTACAAACATGGAAGCTACAAGTCTATCTCTTCCACTAGAGTTCAATTTGGACGAAATGGAGTCAGATAAAACCCTTCACCTCAACCCACTTTTAATCAAATGGAGGGGGAAAATACTCATGTATGGGGGTATGCTATAGGGAAAATCCAAACCAGGTGTAGAATATCATTGTTCTGTTAAAATGATACTTGGAGCAGCACTTCCAAAAATATTCAATGGGCGGTCACAAAATGAGGGTTCATCCGAATACCATGCTACTTTGTATATAGATCCCCCACTTTGAGATCGCCATGTGTAATACAAAAATGAGGACAGGCTAAAATAAACATCTCCACTACTAGGCGAGTTGACTGCATCAAATTCAATGTGATGCAGAAGCTAGAAATAAACTATGATGAAGCAACAACATGACATCAAAGTCAGCGCAGGTTGTCGTCTGTCACTACTACTGCCACATCACATTATTTATAAATATTTAACAATAACTACTACAACTACCAAACATTTTGATTAAATCTTATTCTTCAATGGACTTTACTTATCTATTTGCTGCCTAAGTGATCAATTACTTTATTAAACGACAATAATATTGCAATAAGAAAAAATAGACTGAATTTAGAGTAATGCATATTGTCATTGGCTTCTTTCTCCACATCTTTTCTGATATTTCTCTATTGTAAAATTCACGTATTAATACTACTACTACATTTTGTCTTTAACAAAACATGAGAAAAACAAAACAAACAAAAAACAACTAAAGCGCTGATACTAGGGTTACTATTATTAGAGCATCTAATGTCAACATTTTTTTTAATCAACAAGACAGATGTTGAAGTCCACTGCAAAAAAAACAAAAGCAAAAAAAAAAAACAAAAAAAAAAAAAACAAAACCTATAATTGTGACATGAAAAATACAGAGAAAATCAAAGTACGACGGCCAACAAGTGGATAGTTCATTGTTTACTTTACAAATTTTTGAAGAGAAAAAAAAAGGGGGTGCACTTCATCATATATTACTATACTATAATCGCCTCAAATTCATTTCAAAGAGAATGTAATAAATCATTCAAACTATCGATACAAATTTTTTTTTCTTAAATGTATGTAAAATGAAGGTCAGGTTTTTGTTACAACGTACTACTTAGAATACCAAATTATTCGGCTCAATTATACAGTACATCCTTCTTTAATAAGGAAAAAAAAAATCTTTAGAACCAGTCTTTTGATCATTTCGAAATAACCTTTCTATAACGTAAAATAAATCCACAAACAATAAAAACGTTTTCTTTCTTTGCTTTTTACTGAGAATTAAAAACACATTGTGACGGCTACTGAAGAAAAATAAAAATGCAACAAGCACTTTTTCTTAGCCAAAATTTCCATTACTTGGATTTTACGGGCAACTACAGCCATTATTCTTTAAAATATATACTTCATTTCCTAATTTAAATATTATTCTTTATTTAAATATCACAAAATGATTTTAAAAAGCCAACATGAAGAAAAAAATAAAAGAGCCCCCCCCCTACAATTTTTTGTTTAAGTCCAAAAATTTTCTACGGATACAAAAAGTGAAAGTATCATTAAACGATTATTGGAATCTAAGGAATCAAAAAAAATAAAATGTTTTAAAAAGTATCAATTTTAATAACTCAAAAGGCAAATTTGATCATTAAAAACAAAGTAGGATATAATGCAGCCACTCGTTAAATTTGAGTGATAAAAAGTCGATGTAACAAAGGAAGCTTCAACTAAACAAGAGAAAAATCATTACCAAATTAAAATTTTTCATTTGCTGAAGAGTTTTAAGCTCTCATATCAAAACAGCTTTTCTAATTAGTAATCATAATTTAAACGACAAATTTTAAAAACTAATATATATATATATATATATATATATATATATATATATATATATATATATATATATATATGCACACATACTCAGAGAAAAGATCAAATCGGCTTAGTTTCAATGATCACGCCATGTAATGACGAAGCCTAAGCAGTGGAAATTATTTTAGTGTGCCAATGGACATCCGTATCACAAAATGGGTCACCTAAACACAACAAAAACAGGTGTGCTTTTATCTTTAATTTTTTTTATTTTTTAACTTTTAAAAGATTAGTAATAAAATAATGAATTTTGAGAATTTTATTTATCAGTCATTTTTTTTTTTTATAAGTCTAGTCCACATAAATACATTAAAACAATCACAAATATTTTGAAGTTATTTGGTTTAATTTTACAAACTAAATAAAACTGACATAGTCAGCTTCAGATATCATTTTTATATTTTTAATAAATACATAGATTTATTAATTCATAATTCGATATAGTTGAATTTTACTAAATGTTGATTAGCTTTTAATAAGGAAAACAATTAGTTTTTCATATAAAATTCACCTGTGATATCCTCAGCTCAGAAACCATATAAATATCAATAATGAAAAAAAAAAAAAAAAAAATTAAGAAACAGGTACTTATCCAGAATACCCCGCTGAATAAATGTATATAGTTATATCGAAAAAAACAAAACATTATTTTTAAATAATATAAAAATGTAATACTTGCATCTATTATCAGACAAGAGTGAGTTTTAGTGATTTTTTTTTTTTAATGAACAGCTACATTTTAGTCCCCAAAATTATATATCGGTTATAAATCGCCATCTTAGGGAAACAAAAACACTAAATATGACCAATAGCAGAATTGTAGAGCTGGAGAAGTTTTTTCTACGAATATTCAGTACGAAATGACGGATTAAATGTAATTATTACTTTCCTATATTTTTTCCTGACAGGGACATTGTGTACAAATACTACAACAACATTTACTCTGGAGAGTAAATTTTTCAAACATTGAATAGAATCAATTCATACTTTATGATCTCTAAAAACATAAACCAATGTAAAATAAGGTTCATTTTAAAATAAAATAAATAAATAATGTGCTTTGGGCTTTATCATCCAGAAATTTGAAAGCTGGCGTTAAAAAATTTTTAAAAAATTATTGGAATGTGATTGTCAACAGAAATATGGAAATTAATTGCATTTACCATTTTTAGATAGAGGGTCCAGAAAATCTTTTTAAAAGATTTTATTATAAGATCACCCTTAATTGAAGATAAGTTATAAAATAGAAAAAAAAAAATAGATAAAATAAAAAAAACAAAAACATTGTTTTGTTTTTTCAGATAGTTTTAATTGCTTTTTATTCAAGGGAAGGAAGCCAAATTAAACAAGGAAGAACTTATGTCATATAAGTTCTTCATTATTTAATCTTTAAATGGCATATGCTTTTAACGAAGTCCCACTTTTAAAAATGTTTTGTTTATTTTTGTGCAATGAGAATAAATGCATAATTATAATTGCCTAATAATGATACAATAACGCATTTTTCCTGAAGTAACTCAAATTTGGTATGATAAAAAAATCTTATATTAAATCATTAAAAATTTCCTGATTCTTGTTAATACATAAAAATAAATTAAAAAAATTAAATTAAAAAATCTTTTTTTAAATTCTTAAATGTTTACGCCCTTGAACACTTAGAAAATTGTTTTCTTTAATCGTTTGACTATTACAACAGATAAATCTTTGTATATCAACTGGTGAAACAGAGACATTATTCAAACCAAAATGAATTATGAAAATGAAAAAAAAAAAAAAAAAAAAGGATAAGAATTGTCTTCTCCTTGTTGATATTAGAGTTTATTTTTATTTGGGTGTGTAAGAAAAATTTTCACGATGAAATCATTGATTAAAAACTATGAATAGTAGTAAATTTAAAATTTTAATCCAGAGATGAAGTTTTTATTTGCAACAAGTAAAAAACAAATACGCTACAACTTTTAGAAAGAAATAATCAAAAGTCAACATCTTTTTTCATTCATCCAAAATTTATGTAACAAAAAAAAAAAAAAAAAAAAAAAAAAGCTAAAATAGGAAATGCCAGTTATTTTTAAACTCTTAGAGAATAGTAAGTATAATGGAAGTAAAGATTTAAAACTAAGTGACGAAATACTTCGTGAAAGAGATGAATGATAAGAACACAGTATTAACAAAAATTACTAAGAAAACAGATGAACATTAACAATCAAGTTGTTTTGTGCTGTTGACCTTAAAATGCCAGTGAAATTATAGTTTAATACAACAAAAAAAAAAGCTTTTTTTTTTCATGAGATCGAGATATTTGTTACTATATATTAGTAATTCAAGATCTAAATGTAGACATTTGTGCTGAAAACTATGATTTCAATAAAAATAATCCCGTCACTATCAGTCAACTTCTTTACAGATTAAAAGGGGTTAAGAGAACAAGTTAAGTTTTTATATCTGCGGTTACATTTTTATTCTGTAAACATTCGTTGGTGAGGTAGGGAATTAGCCGATTTTAATAAGAAAATACTCACTTATAAACAAATAAATATAGACAAATCTTCAATTTCTACTTCACTATTGTTTGTACATTAACATCTCTCTGTAACACTCCAGTTGAAGTTCAAACCATGGAGGAAATGGGTGACTTATTTAATACACATCTTTCCTCCTTAAGCATAGACTTCGAGTAATTTTCGTAACATAACGAATACTGGGGGACAAATAAACATACTCAACTTACCCACATCAGGATCAAACGACCCGGCGCTGCTAAATAACGGCATATTGAAGCCTATGTATGCAGGATGTATGTGTGTACAATGCAACAAACAGTAAAGACGACAACAACAACACACTCTCTCTCTCTTTCTCTCACTCTCTCCGCCTTTCTATCTCCTCCTGTCACTCTGCCTATATTTTCTACTCCCACTGCTACTTTATCATCTATACAATCTCTGCGCATGTCAAATAATATGACGTCACTGATTCCTACTTCCGTCCGGACTGGCCGCCACGTGAGCTTGACTTGGGCTTAATGATTCTGTCACTTCCGGCCTTTACTAATCTCACAATCAAAACGCAACTTTGCCTTATGTATATATTCTGAAATAAACATTTAAGAATAAGTGGATTGAGATCAAATGAT
Organism: Sepioteuthis lessoniana; assembly: GCA_963585895.1. Classification (NCBI taxonomy): domain Eukaryota; kingdom Metazoa; phylum Mollusca; class Cephalopoda; order Myopsida; family Loliginidae; genus Sepioteuthis; species Sepioteuthis lessoniana. The sequence goes on along the minus strand of CAUZXS010006180.1, from coordinate 132,645 downwards.
ATCAAAGAACAAAAGCCTATGTTTCATTCTAAATGTAATGGCATGAAAACTATTCAAAAAAACTGATTACATACAAAACTTTTTGAGTTTTTTTTTTGGTTCAATTCACAATAACCTAATTAATTGAATGAATACAAACATTGGGTTCAATACTATTTCAAGTGAATTGTTTGTTGGTTAGCTCCATTACTCTGTAAAGAAGAAATTCATTTTAAATAAAACTGAATAGTATTTCTTTCCAAGTATTCTTTATATATTTGGAAAATGTATGTAAAAATCAGATATATTAGTTTGTTCTCAAACAGAATGTTTACATTATATATCAAATAAAAATGTAATTTTAAAACTGAGACAACTTCAGCTGCTATGAGATAATCTGATAATAAAAGAATTCAATATAGTGAATTGAAACAAAACCAGGGCAAAAATATTATCGAGTTATTCAAATAAATACAAAACTTTATTGAGAAATAGTTTCTACTTTTATACATTTTAAATTAGAAAGGTAAACTATTAACAAAAATATTATGGATTTAAAGTCTAATTTTGTATTTACGAAGTGTTTTTACAAAACCACAAGTATAGGGTACCCAATGAGGATTAAATACTCTACAATGTAATCGCAATGGACTATAAGATTAGCTTACTATCTACTACTCTATAGAAGGGATCTTTAAATTCTAAGTACTATTCTATAAAAGCATTTTATTATTTTCACTATATATATATATATTACATAAGATACAATTAAGACATAAAATGTGCTTTTTTAACAAAATCTATATTATAATGATTCAATTTTTGTATTATATTACTATTACTGGAATGCTTGGTGGTAGGGGAGAGTATTTTAGTCAAGCCTCCACTCTCCAAAGGCCAATGTTAACATTAGTATATCTGTGATATACTAACTCTAAATAAACAAAAGGAAAGCCAATATAAATTCATAAGTAAACATTTGATATTTGATATATACAATATACATACCAGTGGTATTAAACAAACATGTCCTAGCACAGTTTTGACCTCACTTCATGAGAAACTTGCTTTCTTTTTGTGGTTCTCATTTTAAACCAACCTTTTGTTACATTTCAATGCTTTATAGGTTTGGATAAATATCATTCAGCAAAAGTGGCACTATACTGGAAATTTTTTTTAGTTTAAGAGTAATAAAAGAATCTGTAGAGAAGAGAAAAATCCCGTATTTTGTTTTGGCGCGCAATTTAATTCAACACTGAATTTCACCCAATCAGGATGACTTATCCTATTCAGCCCGGACCTTCATTTCTGGCTAGCAAAACGGGTGAGCGGCCAAACACACTCTCTTCAGCTTGAGACGGCGACCAGAACAGACGTGTCTCTGTTCGTCCCTGCTTAGCGATGCTTTTTAGCTAAACAAGCCACCCAGTGGGGACATCTCACTGTGGCTTTAACACTAGCAGCAGCAACATGGACTCTCAACGAGGGAACCATCTAATTTATGGATTCTTTACGAGGAATCCCAGTTGAACATAAATTAGAAACATTCAGCATGCCTTCCACAAGCACCACTTATTGTCACCACAAAAATTTACTATGTCGATTCGAGCGCCACTTCGCTCTCGACACACAAAACTACACGGTGACCTTGAATACTTCCCTCACACGTCCAACGACACGCTGCCATCTCAACATCCCGCTAAGCTATCGCATCTCCAAAACCAACAAGCCTAAACACCACGAGTCTTGCAGCACCAAGAACAAACCAAATATTCAAAGCTGCAAATAAAGAACTTTCGCTGTTGTGTGTTGTTAAAGAATAGTTTCGTAATTCATTTGTTGCCTTAAAAAATATAGCGCTAAACAATTAACCATTTCACCTCACCGCTAAAAATCTAATCCAATCTGATTTACAACATAATAGTGTGGGGTCTGCAGTCATACTAAATTCAATCATTTTGATTTCTCAAAGAAAATATCTATTAAATAGCAACTATACATTACTTCCTCTTGTTTATTTATTTTAATTCATTTTTATATGAATTCTATAAATAGGACATAAGTATTTAGCTTAATGGATACTAAAGTTAGCCTTTAAGAAAGTCAATATAAAACTTCACAAAATTTCAAAATGTAATCCATTTTCTTTTCTGATATTTTGAATAGTTGATTTACATCAAATGTTTAATTTCCTTAAATATTTTTTGTGAGATTTTATTTTTAAATGAAAATGTTATTTAAATGAGTTCCTTTTTTTTTTAAATTTAAGAATTAAAATTACTTTTTAAAAATTTCTATTTTTGAACTAAGGTAAAAATTCAAATGAAAATTGTTTCCAATTTTGATAACAAAGAACAGTTTTAGGAAGTTAAAAAATAAAAACTACGAATGCAGAAAAAAATTTCCTATCTCTTTTTTTGTATTAAATTTAATATAATTTAACACGAAGAGAATTCAATAGATGAAATATTATTATCATTATTCTATGAACTATTTAGACCAGTATTGTCATCTTTTGTTTTGTTTTAGCCACATTTTAATCTATGCATACTTCTTCTGATAGACATCTATGATAGGAAAATTAGATGATTAAAAATTCAGTCATGGACATGATAAATACCACTGACACTTTAAATAACTTTATTTTATATTTAATGTAGTTTTATATTATTTAAAATAGGAGTATATCTAAAGGAGCTTTATGCCAATTAAGGGACTATCTAAATAATGGCAGTGTGAATAATTCATATATGTATTTATCCAATCCCTCTACCAGAGGTAGGGCGTGACACAAGGTCAATTATTTTAAAGTGGAGTAGTACTGGTTTAAATTCAATTTTCCTTCTAGATTGGTTGCCATCCTAAGATTAAAGAGCCCAGTCTTCCCTACTATTTACCCATAGCTGGGTTGAGAATAGTTGGATTTATATCTTTCCTAAGGGTTATTAGTTTTATGTGAAATCCAAACAGCCTTGTCCAGGAATTGAAGTCAGTGCTCTGTGTCGATTTCCTAAGACAATAAATATTATACCATGTACCTCCACTGAATAATTCAACTCATAAAAACTGTAACTGTAAAATCATTAACAAAGGTACGTAGTTTTTTTTTAGGAAAAAAATGACAGAAAAAATGTTTTGATGGAGAATTCTGATTTATATTTGTGAAATTCTATGGATAGAAGAATATTTTAAGAGCCTCTTTCTATGCAATATTTCTTATTCTTCCCTCTTTTACAAATATGTAGTCTTTTTTCCATACTTACTTGTAAACAGCTGACAATATAAAAAAAACATAGATCATACTTTTTTATCCTATCATTTATGAGATTACAACATATCATAAACTCTATCTTGCTCTATTTGACAAAAAATGGCATATTTAATGACCTCCACTAACCATAAATGATGCATGTGTTACTGCTTGAGTTCAAGTCAATATCTATGTAAAAAATCAGGTCACTGGAGCTTCACTTGTAGACATAATCATCAGACAGGCACTCACATAAATGCATAAACTTTGTCATAGTAGTATAGATTCTAGAATAATTACTATATGCTAGAAAATCAAGGCAAATTTTATTTACAACTATCTTTGCTTATTCAGAATAGCCCAACAAAGAAAATTTCCATTATTCTGCAGTAATGTACAAAAAATTTTACAGATATGTAATAATTACATTCACCATCTAGTTTAGAGTAAGTTTCAATGATTAGTTTAAATCTTTTTATGGAGAAGTTACATTTAAAACTATATCTTCAACAAGCAACTTATTATATACTCACCTTCTGCGATATTTCTTTAGTCTTTCTCTCAAACATAAAGACATCTGCTTAAAGCTGATACCTGATATATAATTTTTGGACTTAAATGTAGTTGTTCAGTAAACAAATCAAGAAAATGACACCAATTTGCTCTTATCTTATGGTGATTTATGTATATATACATATATATATACATATATATATATATATATATATATATATATATATATATATATATATATATGCATACGATAAGTTTCCAGACTTTTTTTGTATGGGCATTTAAAATTGTCGTAGACACTTGAGAATTCAATATGTTATTGCTATACATCTTATGAGATGACTGACCAATTTTTATGATTTCAGGTTCAAATCAACAGCTACAGCAGCAATTGAAATACACCCTACTAAAGCCTGATTGTCACAGCTGGTGAATTTCAAAAATGCAATCTGGATGTAAGGACACTTTAGAAGAACGATATGCAATAAAATTCTGTTTTAAACTTGGAAAAAATGCCACAGAAACGTATGGAATGCTTCAGACTGCTTTTGGAACATTTTGCATGAATCGAGCATCAGTTTTTGAGTGGCATAAGAGATTCAAGGAAGGTAGGGAGTCTGAGAGGGATGGTGAGAGGTGTGGGAGGAGTAAGGAAGTCAATACACCAGAGTTAATTGGCCAAAGGGTTAGGGTTAGGGTTACTATGTTGAGGTTTTAAGGGAGTTCAGGAAGAGATTCTGTCCCACTCTTCAAATCAGGTCAGCACTCTTCAATTGGGTCAGTGACATTTCCACCAGGACAATACACCAGTCCACAACTCCATCCTTGTCACAGACTATTTGACCAAGATGGTCATCAAGACAGTTCCTCACCGTCCCTATAGTCCAGACCTTGCTCCCTGTGACTTTTGGTTATTCCCTAAACTCAAAGGCTGTTGTTATGAGACAATTGAGGAGATGAAAGAGGCTGTGATGAAGGTCATTGACACACTCACACAAGAGGACTTCCATGGGGCCTCCAGCTACAATGCACTTGTTGTACTGTTCCAAGAAGTTGTTGGAACAGTACAACAAGTGCATTGTAGCTGGAGGAGAATACTTTGTAGGGGACTAGAGTTTCACGTGTGTACGATCAATAAAAGTGCCCATACGAAAAAAGTCTGGAAACTTATCGCATGCACCTCATATATATATATATATATATATATATATATATTATTCTATACATTACGGTAGAATCAACATAAATTTTCTTTGTTGTGTTATTTTGTAGAAACACCCAACTATCCATAATTAAGCTTCTCAGAGGGGCTTATAGAGACCCTAGAGGTAAATAATGGCAGGGTGAATAAAACCATAGAGGCTCAAAGTTAACTGTTATAAATCCCCCTTGATAGACCAATTTCGCATTTCAGACTAAACTTGGTTTGCCCAGTTGGCTGGGGCTATAGAATACACCAATTAGACCCCCCACCACCAATCGAGTGTCCCAGATATGACACTAAGCAATCTGATGGTGAGGTTCCAGTAATGCTGGAGCTTTGGGGAATGTGGAGCACCCCTTCATCGCCATTGCTCCCAGGTCCACTCTGACTTGGAATGGTAGCACCTGGTTGGGTCCTATCTATGGGTTAAATAGAACTAAATTGCATACTTTTGCTAAACTGAATTGTTTAAAATAGAACTGTTTTTGACATTGAAATTATACTTACACTAAACTGAATTGTTTAATATAGAACTGTTTTGACATTTAACTGTATGTAAACAAAATCTATACTTACACTAAACTAAATTAGCTGAATTAGAACTGTTTGAATAAACTGAATAGCTCAAAATAGAAATGTTTTTGACAATTAAACTGTGTACTTATGCTAAATTGAATTGTTTGAACTAGAATTGATTATTTGTATAAAAATGGATTTGGCATTAAATAACCTACAAAGGTTGATATGCCATAAAACTCAAACAACAACTAATTAAACTTGGTTTATACAGGTCTACTTTGGGTCAATTCAGATTTCAGTATATTGCAAATTTGTCCTCCAATCAGATGAAAGTGTTTTGGATAATGACTTGTTTATCAGTAGAAACCACATTAAAAATTTGAAAGAAAATTTTAAAGCTCAATTCCAGGATCTTCTAATCTCGATGAAAAGTTGATGACCACATTTAAAGGAATTGGATACTATTGGATAAATGATAAACTGTATCAAAATGTCCCAAGCTTTGTGCAACTTCTAAGCTCATTTAATTAGCTTTTTCTGGTCGTGGTAATTTAATTCACAATAGCTTTTTCAAGTTCTTATATTGATGTGCATTATTTACTAAGCAAACAAAGAAACACTTTGAATGTAGAATGTAGGGATTTGTATTTCAAACTCATAAACCTAGACCTAGTATTTGTGATCTCCTCAATGTCCAATTATTCCTATTAAAAAATAATCAAAGAATTAAAAAATTCATTTACATTTATATTTTACCTATTCTTTTCTTATGTTGTAGAGATTATATTCTTTGTCTGCTACATAGTACAACTAATCGCTGCTAGGGGAAGAGACCAAAATAGTATATAAAAGAAGGGTGCAGCAAAGTCAAATTCTCTTTCACTCATTGGTGTCAGCGGAGTGCACACATCGACTCCTGTTGCAACCCTTAATGATCTTGTGTCACATGGCACACAACAACATGTCTTAAACATGTAAGTCTTATTCAGCACTTTCATCCCATCTCAAATATCTGTGATTAAGGATTCTCAACTTATACCAAAAGACTCTTCAACAACACAATAGGACTATTCTCTATAATGTACTCTTTTAGCGTTTCAGGTCATTCTCATTTGACTGTCCCCTGGGAAGAAAACCGGCAGGAAGCACACGAGCGGAAGAAAAACCAATATGAGACACTGCATGCTGATTGCGTGGAAAAGGGTTGGATATGCCATATGATTGAAGTTGGTTGTCATGGTTTTCTAGGACACTCAGTCATTTTGTTTCTTTCAAAAATAGGAATCACTGGCAGCAGTTTGAAAGTTGCCTCAAATCGTCTTCAGACCACAGCACAACATGCATCAAGTTGGATTCGGTCGAAAGCGAGAAGTTTTCAGCATGAATGAAATACACGCGGAACCACCATTCCCATGTGAACGTGTTTTTTTTTTTCAAATCACAAACTGTACACTAAGAATGAAGATGAATGTTCAATGTAGTCTCTGCTATTGATTGATCTGGCGTATATATATATATATATACATATATATAATTCTTTTAATACCCTGTTCGGTGGTAAAAGCTGCTTGGTAGTACCAGGAGTGGCAGTACCACCTTGAGCTACCAAAACAGTGTTATCACCCTAGGTTAGCGGCTGATGAGGGCAGGGTATCACACGTGCTTTCACACTTTGTATGATGAAACATTCATTCAAGTAAGTTTGCTCAAGCAATAAGATAAATTGTTAAATCATTACAAATTGTTTTTGCATTTTCTTGCATAAGGAAATATTAGACTATAATACATTTCCTCTGCAACAACTGTCTGAATGGTTTTCCTTAGACTCAAATAATGTTAACTGAATTATGGTACTCAGATATGACAAATAGACAAAGACAATCTTCAATTGTCAATACCACAGTCCTTCATTGCAATGTAAATTGTATTAAACACTGATAAATTAGTTATGCTTTATAATTCAATATTCAATTAATTTATTTGGCAGGGGAATAGAAATTGAATTTATTTCCAAGGGGTAGGGCATTAAGTAAAAAGTTTGGAAACCCTAGTTTAGTACATAGATCTCCAAAGTACACATCCCTGCCAGAAGATTTTATTTGATATGTTGAGAATCGAAATATTGAAATGAATAAACCACTTTTGTTTTTGATTATTCTATCAGAGATTTTGCTAATGTTTGACATAGTAACTCTTCATATCTTATTTCTCTATATCAAACCATCCAAATAAGATGAGTAAGACTTACTGGATATCACTGGAGAATAAGAACGTCATAAGCAATGTTCTATGAATGCCATGGATGCACCAGTGTTATATAATTAAGGAATGATTTTTTCAATATTAATCATTTTTTGTTGATTATATTTTATCATTCAGTTTGGTTGGGCTTTGAACTATTCGGGTTAAGAGTTCAGGTGCATAGTCATTGGGTACAGTTTTACACTCGCACGCAAAGGATATGACAATCACCATTGTCATAATAAACCCCAGACAGAAAATGGGGCTGGAGTGTGGATAACATCATGCCCGAAAGAGATGGTCCTGAGAATTTGAGGATTTTGAAAAAGAGTGAGTTGAGAGTTGGATTTGGGCCGTTGAAGATGTAGTTGGGTTTTTCAGATCTCTACAGACAGAGATCTTAAACATCACAAGATGCGCCATGCGTTGGGGATAGATAGCATAGTAAGAATTGAGTCTCTCTCCTCATGTTGAAGAACTGAAGTAAGAAATTAATAAACCCATTCATATCTGAAACAACAGAATCCGCCTGAGTTTTGTATTTGTATTTGCATATGTGAAGTATACAACTCCAGTGTTGGTCAACCAGCAAAAACTTACATTCATTAGCTCTGTGCAGACACTGGATATAGTCTAGAGGATTTACCATGAATGATGGTCAATAGGGATAGATGGTGAGACAGAGTCAAGAGAATCAATATTTACCAACCCCTCCGCTCAAGCAGGATATGACGCAAGGTCAATTTTTAAGCAGAGTTTAACAGGTTTGAATTCAGAGTTTTCCTTCTCATGGACTAGTTGCCTCACCAAGGCTGAAGAACACAGTCTGCCCTACTATTTACCCATAGCTGGTGGGAGAATAATTGGATTCATACCTTTCCCAAGGTTATTAGTGCTATGTGGAATGCTATCAGTCTCGTCTAGGATTTGAACTCGTGTCGCTGTGTCCATTTCCTATGACAAGTCAAGAGAATCTGTGCTGTTGGCATGCCTTCATGATGATGATGATGATGATGATGAGGAGGAGGAGGAGGAGGAGGAGGATATTGTTTCCTTGTCCCATTTCTTTTTCCTTTTGAATCTAGATTTTTTTGATTTAAAAAAATTTCAAATAAAACTCATTCATTCATGGAAATTTTATTCATTCATTTATATAATTGATTTTACTTCATTGTTTCGCTTGCCCAGTCAGCTGGGGCTATAGAATACACTGACAGCACCTCTGAAGAGGGGTAAGATCCCTCCAACGAGTGTCCTTGATATGACACTAAACAGTCTGATAATGAGGCCTTGGGGAATATGGAGCGCCCCTTCATTGCCATTGCTTCCAGGTCCACTCTGGCCCGGCGTAGTAGCACCTGATAAGGCCCTATCTATAGGTTAAATAGAACTAACAGCATACTTATGCGAAACTGAATATCTTGAAATAGAAATGTTTTTTGATAATTGAACTGTGCTTACATTTGAACTGTGTGCTTGTGCTAAACTGAATTATTTCAAATAGAACTGTTTTTTGACATTGAAACTGTATTTACACTAAACTGAATTGTTTAACATAAAACTGTTCTGACATGTAACTGTGTGTAAACAAAATCTGTACTTTTACTAAACTGAATTAGCTGAAGTAGAATTGCTTGACTAAACTGAATAGCTCAAAATAGAAATGTTTTTTACAATTAAACTCTACTTACATTTAAACTGCGTACTTTTGCTAAACTGAATTGTTTTAAACTGAACTATTTTTGACATTGAAACTGTAGTTACACTAAACTGAATTGTTATCTATAACTGCTTGAATAGTTTGAAATAGAAAAGTTTTTGACAATTAAACTGTGTACTCATGCTAAACTGAATTGTTTTAAATAAAACTGATTATTTACATAAAAATGGATTTGGCGTTAAATATTCTACAAAGGTTGATATGCCATAAAACCCACCAAAGCAATCATTGTCTTGAAAAAAAATGTAAAATATACAATTTGTCCATTTACCTAAATTTTGGAATAAACTATTACATAGTATACAATTTTAAACACACACAAAATGCTCTACACACATTGAAGTAAACAACAGAATAATTCTTAAGATTAAGATTTATTCATGATCAATGGTCTCCAAACTACGACCTGTGGATCTCATCAGACCTGCCTTAAGATTTTGTGTTTTTGTAATTAAAATATTTTCCTTCTAAATCACTTAATATGTAGTTGATACTCACTTTTTGGTGAGTATCAATTACTTCTTATGTAATTTCCTTCTTCTAAATCATGTTATATGTTGATTATGAAAGGCAAAAACATCAAAGTAAAATTTGGTCCTTCATTTAAATTTTATTCATTCATTTATAAAATCAATTCTTTTTCTTTGGCCCTCAAAAATATAGAGGGGTGTCCTTGTGGTGTAATGGTTAAAGTGATGGACTATGGAATCGTAGTAAGTGAGTTCGTACTCAAGTCGCACTAATACATTCACTTTCGAGCAAATACCCTTGGGAAAGGTATAAACCCTCTTTTCCTCCCAGTTATGGGTTAAATAGCACCACTACTATTCTTCTAAGAGAATAGCTTTGGCATTAAATAACCTACAAAGGTTGATATGCTATTAAACAAAGAAACCAAACCAAACCAATGAAAAATATATAAAATATTATCATATGATCCTGTATTGGAAAGTTTAAAAGGACCATATTTAATTATATTCCTTCAGTTATAGTATGCAGTCGATGGTTAGTTTAATTGGTTTGGTTTGTCTTATTTTAGTTCGTTGTTTTAATGGTTTATCAACCTTTGTGTCTTATTTAATGTCAAAAACATCCTTGTAGAAAAACAGTAGTGGTACTATTTAAGCCATAGCTGGGGATAAGGGAGTTCATGCCTTTCCTAAGGGTATTTGTTCAAAAGTGAACATTTTAGTGTGAGTGGAGTTTAAACTCACTCACAACAATGTTACAATCCAGCACATTAGCCATGACAACAGGTCAGTTTAATGAGTGTCCATGTTTCTAAGTGTCAAAAATAGTCCTGGTCCCCACATGTCCAGGCTTTTCATGCTTGTTTTGAGTAAGATAAAAAAAAAAGTGGTTGAGGAAGATGACACACTCTAAATCAAAACCGAAAGGTCAGATGTAATTTCAAATCCAAAAGTTGAGCAGTGTAGAAACAGCTGATCGAGAAAACAGTGAGTCAGTCAATAATTGTCACGTTTCAAACAATAAGCAAGTTTGTTTTTGCTTTTTGTTGTTTTTTTGGTTATATAAGTCATATTCCAGTTCCTACTATTTGTGTAAAACTTACTCATTATTATTTAAAAAAATAGATTTTAGGTAATGATTATTGAAAAATGGAAAATTTTTTTAAAAAAGACAAAATTACAGTACTTCTATAATACTAAGATGAGACAAAAGTTTTGCAATATTTTGGTAGTACATGATAGTTTGTGGCATGTATATCACATAGACGAACCAGTTCAAACTGTGAAAGGTACCTGCTATGGTTGCTTGTATCGTGAGAGCACTGACACATTGTACATTACTTCACTCTGTGTGTGATTTGAAAACCACACAGACAATCTGACAGCATAGTCTAATTTGGGAACTTATACTTTATAAGTTCAAACTGGATCATAAATCTGCAGAAGCAACAAAAAAAAAATTGTTGTGCATCAGCTGAAAGCTGTTGATTACAGTACAATGACTTGATGGTTCAAGTAACTTGGTTCAAGTTGTAAGAATCTTGATGATCAGGTAAGTTCAGGTAAGCCTAAAACAGTGGATTCCATGGATGTGCCCTGAGCCAGAGAGGCAAATAAGGTGAGTAGCACTCAGAGAATATCAGGCAAGCTGGACATCTGACAGTTAAGTTTGGTTCATTATCTTCACAACCTCAACAAAAGCATCTACTAAATTGTGCCTCATGTTACCAAAATAATGCAAAACTTTTGACTCACTCAAGTAATATTACAAATCAGAGAGAAAAAATGATTCTCAGCACTGATATGCAATTCATCATATTTTTTTTTCAGTATTATACTGAGAATTTATAATCTAAAACTACTGTAATGACCATTTTGATTCTTCAAAGATTAAATGAAAAATAACAATTTCACTTTTGTTCAATGATAAAAATCCAGAAAACACTTCTAAACAGCAAACATAATTTGGCAGCAAAATTATAAAATGTATTTTTCAACCTTTCAAAATGTATCACTGAAGACCAAGTTTTTGAACTCATTCTCTGGAGCCAATCCAAAACTTTAAATAGGGAAAAAAAGATCTAACAAAATGTCCCACTACTACTCATTGGGAGGCGGCCATTCATCTTTGTGATAATACTCTCAGATACTATTAAACATGTATAACTTAGAGATATTCTCTCAACAATATATATATCCAATTTTATAATTCCTTTTTATTGACACATAGTGGTATTGTATCTACCGAATATTATAGTTCATTACTTGTATATTCTAAAGAAAATTTGGAGATAATAAAATTTGCAATATAAAGGAATTTAGAGAGATAAAATTTTATATAAAGGAATAATACTAACAGCCAAATTTAGTATTTAACTGGGTAATATTTTTAGGGGGCTTTAGCGAGTAATTTTAAGCAGTAAGTTCCAATGGTAAGTTCAAACGGTAAGTTCTTCAGCTTTCTAGTTTGGATACTGATTCGAAAAGATAACACAGACAATAAGTTTTTTAAAAAGGAATTTTATACAAAAGAAACAATAAAGAAAGGGATAGAAAAGATAAAGTGTTGCTAATTTTAGTGTCATTTGCTGGAACTTATCTTAGAGAGGGTCCTGGAAACAAAGTTCTTTGGATTTGAGTATTTTTCTTTTCTTTTTAGTTTTGTTGAAATATTTCTGTTTTCAATTAATTTTGAGTTTTCTGTATAGTTATCTTTTCAGCAGAATTCTCAGTTGAAATTTCTTTCAGTTTTAACTTGGTAGAATTTCAATCGTCGACTTTCATTTAATTTTACTTTTATTTATTTGGAAGCTTCTTGGCTGTTTGAATTACTTATCGGCTGTTTAAGAAGTGAGTGACGAAACCCTTCTGCTGGCTATGTTATATTTTGACCCTCGCCCCAGCCCAAAAATGCTATTCCAAGGTGATACACTGGAAGGAAGTGACACATTCCAATGGCCAGTAATCGAAAGAGATCGCGCGGGCGGATTAAGGCTTATGATATGGGACAAGGTGAAGGTCCCATTGTGCCACTACAGTTATGCACCGGAAGAGAGTAACCTCTGAACTGCATGACAGTTATTTCCGCTTGATGACGATTAAACATTCGATTTCAAAGATCCAGTGGGCGATCGTGTGGGCGTTGAATTATTATATAATTGAGTTGAGTTGGGCGCCAAAGCAGTTGCCAGCAGACTCCCAGAGAGTTAGAGACGAGATGTGGTAGGGAAGACCACACCCGACCGAGGGGGCTCTCGGAAACCCCCGATGGAGTGGACCCCAACATCAGGAGAACAAGAAAGACACAACGTGACGGTCATAACAGTGGGGTCAAAATATGAAGTTTATGTTCGGTCTCCAACACCCTCTCACATGCAAACCTTGAACAACCCTTTCGAACCCTTGCAATAAAGTGAGAGGTAAATATAATTGTAAAGAAGTCTTCCTGCATTATCCTTCATGCATCTGTCTTTATCGTTGTGTCGCTGTGAATTATTCTACATATATATGTGCATGTATGTAGATGTGAATCTACATATGTGACTATATAACATTGTCTAATTTGGTGCTTGTGCCAGCAGAGTTCTTCAAGGATTCATAACGAATCTGTTTACCGTAAGCGACAGTTTTAAGCATCACAACACGACATCAACAAAGAGGGACAAAGAAAAATGCTGGAATTGAAAGAAGTAAAAAGAAATAAAAACAAGAACAAACCATCAACAATAAGAGGAACGGACCAGCGCAGAAAAAACAGAAAGAAAAGAAGAAAACAATGCAACGTGCTGGAAGAAAAGAAGAAGAAGAAAAAAAAAAGAAAACAAGAAACAAGAACAAACCAGCAACAGAAAAGAGAAAAGAAAGAAAAAAAACAGGAAATGTAAGTAGATTGCTCATTCATGTAACTTCTATCTCTCTCTGTTATTTAAATTGGGTATAATAGTGAAAGATTTGTTTTAAAGACAAGGGCCTTTCTAGAAGCATAAAATTGGAAATAATTCTTTTTTTAAAATGTGTGGTCCCTAGATAAAAATTGAAATTACTGCTATGTGTAATATTGTATCGAAGTGAGGGAGAAAAAAAGAAGGGAAAACAAAAGATGACTAGGGAACAGTTGCTGTCCGTTTTTTGATAGACAGCTCATCATAAACAATAAATTTTATCAATGGGAATTTTATCGTAAATAGGTCTTTGTAAGAAAAAAAAAAATTCGTTGTAGCTTTTCATTGGTCTAGACAGGTGGTGATTGAAAATTAGAATTTCAGTCCAAGATTTGGAATCCCGCATATCTGTAGTTAAGATCTTTTGGGAAAGTTTTCATGTTTGGAACTTGTGGATTGGAAATGAGAATTTTAATCCGAGAGATGGAATCTTGGGAGCATTAATGGGATTGTTCATGAATTTCGCACATTGGTGTTTGTCTGAAGAATGCGCATATACTTTTTCGATATTTATGAAGTTGGGAGAATCAATATTTTCGGCGCTGGTGGAATCAGGCCGGTTGTTTTGCGGTGGAAATTGTTGATATCAATTATTGAAGACATAGGTATTGTCTTGAAAACGGTCTTGCCGTGGAGGCAGAGTAACTAAGAGACAGATGTTTTTTGTGTCTGACGAGGCAGACAGGTATTTTGTCAGTTCCCCCTGGAGTGAAGCTTTGAAATTGTTATTGGGGAAGATATTTTGAAACAGGGTTTTGGATGTAATTAAGAGATGCGCAGAATTGTGACAGAACCAAGTGTGGTGAGGATTCGCAGATTCGGAAATATTTTGAATTGGGAAATGTTGGCAGAATTTATAAAAGTTTGGGTTGTTTAGAAAAAAAAAACGGGATATTTTGTGAAAAGAAAAAAAAAGAAGAAGAATGCTCGTAAGCTATTGAAAAAGTTGTATTATAAATCAGGCTTAATTTATGGTACTATAGACTGAAATTGAATAAACTGGGAAGCGAACCTATAGTTATCATGTTAAGGTAAAGACATAGAGGTAGATATAAGGTTGAAAGAAAAGGGACATTGAATGAGCAATTTATTATGAAAAAAAAAAAAAGAAAAAAGAATTGAAAACAAAAACAAAAAGCTACAGGACAATGAAAATGGAGAAAAACAAAAAAACAAAAAGAAATAAAAAAAAAAAGAAAGAGAAACTTGAACATTGTTGAACACAGCATATAGGAAAAAAAAAGAAAGAAAGAACAGACATTTTTAGTAAAATAGACAGTACATCACTACATAGATTGAAAAAAAGAAGAAAAGAAAACTGAACATTTTTGAACTGTGATTGTAACATTGTTTTGACTTGTTGTAAAGTGAAACTTTTTGAGTTTGTTTGAGTTTAAAGGCGACATTAGAAAATTTTTTTTCCTGTTCATATTATGAAATTTGACGAAAACCATTAACAGAGGATTTTATACTAGATTTACTAATATTTGTAATTATACTGATTCTAAAATTTTTGTTTTAGAATTTGGGGTTTTCGTGGAATAGGAAATTTTTTTTTGGAGGGGGGGGTTCAGTTTTGAGGAATCGGTGGCTGACGCGAGAATAGGACAGACATTCATCCAATTGGTTTCAGATTGTTGATGGGTAGACGGCAAAGAAAGCAATTCTATCGAAGAATTCGCTAGCCCATGAAGCTGTTCTATTTTTTAGTTTGGAGTTCCGAGAATGGAATAAAAGAAAAAAAGGCGTGGCCTACTCCAAAATTTTGTGGATGATGTCTGAGTCTTTCAGTCACGATGGTGTTTTGGATTCATGTGTGATTTGGTTAAGTGAAACGGATCTGGGAAAGACGAGGTGCCTATATATTGGTAGCCAAGAGGGTTCCTGATTAAATTGAAAAGAAACCCGGCGCAGGTTTGATCAGGTAAGGCATGTTCCTCAAGGGCTTGCAAACCAATGGCATGGAAACAGAAACCTAACGAAGAAAAAAATGGGTAACACATTGCTAATTAGTATTTTGTGTGGACTATTTTAGGTGGTTTACAGCGTGCGTGCCAGATTGTGACACATTCGGATGTATTGTGATACTTTGTTTTGGGCCATGATTTTTGTGGATTTTTGTGGAATGCTTTGGGCCTTGAAGATATTGTGTTATAGTTTATGGAATTCTCCGGTTACTCCAGGTAGGAACCTGTTGAGCAAAGAACTGGAGTGTGGTCATGAGGAATCCAGGCGAAATGTATTGCTGGAATGACCAGGGTCACTAAGTTTGTGACCAGGATATGGACCAGAGTATGGTCCTTTTAGGGTTTTGAAATTTCTTCAAGGAATTATGGAAGGCCCGTTGTGTTGAGAAGATAAAAAATGCATCCGTCTGGTACCTTGATGCACACATGTCAAGGTGGCCAACCACGCAAAGATAGTAAGAGAAATTTAGATAATAATTAGCCGGGCAAGTGTTACATAGAGAGAAGGTCGCCCTCTAAGTAAGATTTGTTTGCTGTAGTTCAAGTGATTCTTTTTTATATTTTCAGCCATTATTGTCCTTTGTAAATTATTCTGTAAAATATGTGTGAGGTGATGGAGATGAACGTGAAGAAAATTCCACATGTGGAATTTTGAAAAATAATTAACGGATGAATGTTATATTTTGACCCTCGCCCCAGCCCAAAAATGCTATTCCAAGGTGATACACCGGAAGGAAGTGACACATTCCAATGGCCAGTAATCGAAAGAGATCGTGCAGGTGGATTAAGGCTTATGATATGGGACAAGGTGAAGGTCCCATTGTGCTACTACAGTGATGCACAGGAAGAGAGTAACCTCTGAACTGCATGACAGTTATTTTCGCTTGATGACGATTAAACATTCGATTTCAAAGATCCAGTGGGCGATCATGTGGGCATTGAATTATTATATAATTGAGTTGAGTTGGGCGCCAAAGCAGTTGCCAGCAGACTCCCAGAGAGTTAGAGACGAGATGTGGTAGGGAAGACCACACCCGACCGAGGGGGCTCTCGGAAACCCCTGATGGAGTGGACCCCAACATCAGGAGAACAAGAAAGACACAATGTGACGGTCATAACAGTGGGGTCAAAATATGAAGTTTATGTTCGGTCTCCAACACCCTCTCACATGCAAACCTTGAACAACCCTTTCGAACCCTTGCAATAAAGTGAGAGGAAAATATGTTGTTAAAGAAATCTTCCTGTGTCTTTATCATGTGTCATTTATTCATGCGTCTGTCTTTGATATTGTGTCGTTGTGATGCTGAATGATGATGTAGATGACGATATAACAGCTATCTTTTCCTGCCTTTACAGTTTGGTCCCCGAATTCATATTAAGGGTCCCAGTAGTAGTTCTCGACAAATAGTGGGAGGTAGCTTTTTGGTGGTGTATTGTCTAGGATTACTTCTCCCTTTTCCACTCTGGCCAAATCAAGTGTCACCCGTGGTCAGTTTGATTTTTTCTTCGAAATAAATTTTATAATTCACCTTTATATATCATTATAAGTAATCAATGCTCAAAGATGCAAGCTACTATAAGGAAAAAGAAGTCTCTACCATCAATGTACAAACAATATATTGTGTATATTTACTGACAGTGTATATATAGAAATAGATAACTTTATTTTAAATAATTAAAGTAATCCCTTCTATTTATTTATATGGAAACTATGACTGATACAATATTACTGGTGAATAGAACAAGTTTTCAGGTCTATTTTCAATTTGCAAATATAGGCTAACTAAAGCATTAACAGCTGTGTTGAAAATGACTTGTCATTACAGCCAACATGCATTACCCACCACCTAACCATGCTCATATCCACTGGTTTGGTCAAGAGGAGCAATTTTTTTGGAATGGAGGAATTCAATAACAAACCTCTGATTTCTGATGAAGGACAACATGAAAAATGAAAGGCATTACTTTTGGAGCATAGCAGACCAACCCCTGGTCTTTACTGGCAAAATATTTAGCCAGTCATAGTGACTATGTAGAAAAATTGCATTTTATGGCCAAAAGCACTCCTCCACCCCCAATGAACCTGTTGACTCATATCAAAGGGTCATGAGAATTCTCAAAGTGCAAGAAATGGTTCCACCAGAGGTAGGGGATTTTGAAAAGGGTCATTCAGTTATTAAGTGGCAATACCTATTAGGGCCTCATCTAGGGGTCTATTTGATCTGTTTTAAAATTATTTGTATTAGATAGGAATACTTGATAACATATAACTGTATGCAAAAAAAAAAACCTCTTAAGAAACCAGACAAAAAATGTAAATATAAACATACAATGTAGGCATTTCCCAAACATCTGGGCATAAAATAACCCCAGATGGGTTGAAATGTCATTAGAACCAATCAATTATATTTGTATTGTTTTTTTGATTCCAAGGTTTTATTTAAACTATTTTTGTTAATTATATATGCTCTTATTGAAATATTAAGTATATTTGTTGTTATTGATTCCCCAAATTATGAAATAAAAATAGAAATCAACAATGATTTTATCTGAATTTTATTTATAGTTTAAATTCATGCAATTATTAGACAAATGCCTGTGGCCAACTCAGTTGGCTGGGGCTGTAGAATACACTGACTGCATCTCTGCAGACGCGTAAGACTACCTCCTGCCCTCAGCAAGTATCCTAGATATGACACTAAATAATCTAATTGTGAGGCTTCAGCCCTGGAGCTTTGGGAAATATGGACTACCTTTTTATTGCCATTGCTCCCAGGTCCACTCTGACCTGGAGGGGTTACACCTGATAGGGTCCTATCTATGGGTCAAATAAAACTGTTAGACATTTAAACTGTGTGCAGACAAATGAATTATGGTAAATTGAATTGTTAAAAATAGAACTGTTTGATCATTTAACTGTGTGTAAACAAATGACTGATGTTTAATTGAATTGTTAGTGATGCATAGCAATACTTGGAAACATTTGACTGTGAGCAAACAAATAGGTAATGTTAAATAGAATTATTTGTGTTAAATAGCAATTCTTGAAACTCTTTAACTGTGTGCCTAAATTGAATTATTGATATTACAAAGCAATACTTGGAAACATTTGACTGTGAGCAAACAAATGGGTAATGTTAAATAGAATTATTTGTGTTAAATAGCAATTCTTGAAACTCTTTAACTGTGTGCCTAAATTGAATTATTGATATTACAAAGCAATACTTGGAAACATTTGACTGTGAGCAAACAAATGGGTAATGTTAAATAGAATTATTTGTGTTAAATAGCAATTCTTGAAACTCTTTAACTGTTTGCCTAAATTGAATTATTGATATTACAAAGCAATACTTGGAAACATTTGACTGCATGCAGATGAATGAAGTGTTAAATATAATTATTAGTGTTAAATAACAATAGTTTCAACTAATTCACTGAGTGCAAATAAATGATTAATAGTAAATAAAATTATTTGTTTTAAAAAGAAATACTTGAAACTGTGCAAAAAAATGAGCTCAGGCTCATTCAAAAATGTTACAACAACATGTGTCTACAAAACATATATATCAAATATATACATATAAACAGAAAAGCGGCCGGACATTGTAGCATGGTCTGATTCAAAGAAGAGTGTCCTCCTCATAGAATTGACTATCCCCTGGGAAGAAAACTGGGAGGAAACACACGAGCAGAAGAAAAACCGACACGAGACACTGCATGCCGACTGCAAGGAAAAGAGTTGGATATGCCATGTGATTCTAATCGAGGTTGGTTGTCGTGGTTTTCTAGGACACTCAATCATTTTGTTTCTTTCAAAAATAGGAATCACTGGCCGCAGTTTGAAAGTTTCCTTAAATCGTCTTCAGATCATGGCACAATATGCATCAAGTTGAATTTAGTCGATAGCGAGAAATTTTCAGCATGAATGAAATACATGCAGAACTACCATTCTTGTGTGATTACATAAGAAATGGTTAATGTAAATGCGTAATCACATCAACAGCCGAAAGTAAATGTGTTTTTTTTTAAATCACAAACGGCACACAAAAAATGAAGATGAACGTCCAATGTAGTCTCTGCTCTTAATTGATCTGGTGTATATATATATATATATATATAATTCTTTTAATACCCTGTCCAGTGGCAAAAGCTGCTTGGTAGTACCAGGAGTGGCAGTACCACCTTGAGCTACCAAAACAGTGTTATCACCTCTGGTTGGCGGCTGATGAGGGCAGGGTATCACACGTGCTTTCACAGGTTGCATGATGAAAATAAAGAGGATGTGGCATTAAATAAGTTACAATGGTTGATATGCCTTAAAACCCAACCAAACCATATCATATATATTTAATATATATGTATAAAGAGGATTTGGCATTAAATAACCTACAATGGTTGATATGCCATAAAACCCAATCAAACCAAATCATATATATTTAATATATATGTATAAAGAGGATTTGGCATTAAATAACCTAAAATGGTTGATATGCGATAAAACCCAATCAAACCAAATCATATATATTTAATATATGTGTATAAAGAGGATTTGGTATTAACCTACAATGGTTGATATGCCATAAAACCCAATCAAACCAAATCCTATATATTTAGTATATATGTATAAAGAGGATTTGACAATAAATAACCTAAAATGGTTGATATGCCATAAAAGCCAACCAAACCAAATCAAAGTCTCTGTGACAAAATTGCAAAAGTGGTGGACTGCGGCCTTGAACTAAGCGAGTTCAAACTCCAGTCTCGCAATTACATTCAATTTCAGACTAATACTTTTCGGAGAGGTAAGAACTCTCTTATCCTCCCTCATCCCTTAACTATGGATTAAATAGTTCCAATACTGTTCTTCTGCTGAGCCATTGGCCTAATGAGTAGACTGTTCTTCAATGATCTGGGAGACCAGGGTTCAATCCCAGGTCGAGTCATACTAAAGACTTAAAATTGGTACTTGATACCGCCTTGGTTAACACTCAGTATTATAAGATATGGATCAAGAGTAAAGTGGAGCAATCCAGGGAATGGAGTAGTGCCCTCCCCTACACCTCAACAAAAAAATCTATTCTATAAAGGACCCTTAACTTATCCCAAAAGACTCTTTAACTACATGGTTGGACTTTTCTCTATAACATATCTTTCAGTACTTCGTGTCATTCCTGTATTTATTCTATTATGTTTGTTTACACAATAAATATATTGTGAATCATTTTATATTGTTTAGCATGAGGAAATATTAAACCAAAATACATTTTCTCTACTACAAGTGTTCGAATTGTGTTCCTCACACTCAAGTCATTGTAATTGTAAATTCACATCTGCTGAAATATGAAAAATCCCAACCAATAACACCCAAATCATGTATAAAAATAACATAAAAAATTCCCATGAATTCTTGAAGTCATCAGTATTAAAAATAAACAACCAAACATAAATAAAATACTATTTAACACTGGCACTACTATACTAAACATCTTCAACAACTAATATGTTAACCAAAGCACTCTCCAACAATAACAGACCTTACCAACAAAATAAATTTCGCACCCAAACTAAGCAATACCTACAAAAAATGATTATAATCTCCTCAAAGACAAAAGTGTTTGGGAGCAGAGCCTAGGGGAACTCCCCAATCAACTGGATCCTGATACAAAGGAACTACTAAGAAAGAAAAAATAATAAGATCACAAATAAGGAGTTTCCCATGGTCTTTAACCAAACTTAACTAAACAATAACTTGCTGCTAAAATATCAACTATATACAAGGTGCATACGATAAGTTTCCAGACTTTTTTTGCATGGGCATTTAAAATTGTCATAGACTCTTGAGAATTCAGTATGTTATTACTATACATCTTATGAGATGACTGACTAATTTTTATGAGTTCAGGTTCAAATGAACAGCTACAGCAGCAATTGGAATACACCCTACTAAAGCCTGATTGTCACAGCTGGTCAATTTCAAAAATGCAATCTGACACTTTAGAAGAACGATATGCAATAAAACTCTGTTTTAAACTTGGAAAAAATACCACAGAAACGTATGGAATGCTTCAGACTGCTTTTGGAGCATCTTGCATGAAACGAGCATCAGTTTTTGAGTGGCATAAGAGATTCAACGAAGGCAGGGAGTCTGTGAGGAATGATGAGAGGTGTGGGAGGAGTAAGGAAGTCAATAGACCAGAGTTGATTGGCCAAAGGGTTACAGTTAGGGTTACTATGTTGAGGTTTTCAGGGAGTTCAGAAAGAGATTTGATCGGAAGAGGCCAGCACTCTT
The DNA here is from genome assembly GCA_963585895.1 of Sepioteuthis lessoniana. NCBI lineage: Eukaryota > Metazoa > Mollusca > Cephalopoda > Myopsida > Loliginidae > Sepioteuthis > Sepioteuthis lessoniana. Next base: position 110,552 of record CAUZXS010006180.1, on the reverse strand, counting down.
CAAATCGGGTCAGTGGCATTTCCACCAGGACAATACACCAGTCCACAACTCCATCCTTGTCACAGACTATTTGACCAAGATGGGCATCAAGACAGTTCCTCACCCTCCTTATAGTCCAGACCTTGCTCCCTGTGACTTTTGGTTATTCTCTAAGCTCAGAGGCTGTGACGAAGGTCTTTGACACACTCATACAAGAGGACTTCCATGGGGCCTTTCAGAAGTTATTGGAACAGTACAACAAGTGCATTGCAGCCGGAGGAGAGTACTTTGAAGGGGACTCGAGTTTCATGTGTGTACTATCAATAAAAGTGCCCATACAAAAAAGTCCGAAAACTTATCGTATGCACCTCGTATATATATATATATATATATATATATATATATATATATATGTGTGTGTGTGTATAAAGTCTTAAAAACGATATGAGAGTATATGGGGTTAATATCAACACCAGAAATAGTTCTATTACTTTTCTCACATGAATTTGGCCTGAGGAGTTCCAGGTTCTCCAACAAGTACTTCTTGCAACATTGAGAAGATGGTCTTCTTCTGTAAAAAATTGGGAGTTATTATATGTGTATATATAAATCGAAGTCTCAGTGGTAAGATTTGTTCATCAGTTTGACAAGGTATAATTGCTGCTTCTACCATGTGTATTTATGTGTGTGTTCATGTGTGAATGGAGAGGGTATTGGATATATTGCTTATCAGCTATGATTGGCACTCAGTCTAGGAGATGGATAACACTGAAATAAAAGTCTGAGATCTTTTGTTTTACAGTGGTAGGTTTGTGCTATATTTTGCACTAAGCAGCAGCTGACATTGATGAAAAAGTGTGGTCAGGTTCTACACTAGCCCTTACCACAAATCAGTAGTATGGGTAATCTAACAGTTCACTTATTAGACTGTTGGACATTCATGTGTCATAAAATCAATGGAAAAGTCCATCATATATATATATATATATATATATATATATATATATATATATATATATATATATGTACTTAGGTACATTAATATGTTAATATTTTAATGATTAAAAATGTATTTATTTTATAAACAAAATATTAATTTTTTCATCATAATCTCCTTTGTTGATACCCTGAATTCACTGGTGAATATTAATCATGTAGATAGAAGTTTATATAGAAAAAATTCAGATCAAAATTTAGCTAATAAATATCTATCAGACCAGCCAGCAGACCTTGTATATGTGCACGTGTGTGTGTGTGTGTGTGCATGTGTGTGCGTGTGTGTGTGTGTGTGTGTGTGTGTGTGTGTGTGTGTGTGTGTGTGTGTGTGAGTTTGATCCAAAAGAAAACTAAACTCCACCACATCTTTGATTGGAATCTGGCCTTCCCCTACAACAAATTAAATCGATCTCATGAAAAGTTAAGCCTTGCCAAATACACAACCAATAACAAAAATCTATCATATAAACACAAGTTGATCTAAAAAAAGATTAACTTTCTTTATCACTTGGGATAATATATCATTTAGACATTAACTGCATAATGCATACTTTTTGTAGTAACATTTACTCTCAATTATAAAAGAAAAAAATTTAATTTAAGAAAGTAAATATATCATTATTACCTTCAGATTAATTCAAATTACTTTTTCCCATCTTATTCCTTATTTTCATAATATTTCATCAATTGTACCTTCTAACCTTCTTCAGATGCCTGTCATATTTGGTAAACTTCAAGGATATAATAGCCAGGGATAGATTGAAGCAACTAGAAATGCTGGAACATTTGGGGTCTTACTGCACTTATTCAAAAGAAACTTTTTAAAAATTAAATGTAAACAAATATAAGCTTACTGATACTACTCATGACTAAAATTAAGGAATTATTACTCTTAAAAGATGTTTATTTGACTCTTAGAGTTTTTTTTTATTTAGTAGTAAATAAACTAAAGAGAAACAATCGTGGCATGTGGACAATTGATTGAAATGATATTCAGCGATGAATTAAGAATCTGCATTGTCCAAGGCAATGAAGTAGAATATTTTGTCTGGGGCCATTCAAATAAAACATATGAAGATGACTGCCTGAAGAAAACAAGTAGATTTCCTAAGTCATTCATGATATCGGATTGTATGTCATTTAAAGGACCAATAGAAATGGTAATCATTATCTCAACAATAAATGTACTAGTGTACATTGAAATCCTGGATAATTTTCTTATTTCATCCATAGAAAATTGGTTTGGTGATGATGAAATCATTTTTTAGGACAATAATACATCTAGTCATAGAGCAAAGGGGATTAAAGCTTTTCTTCAGAAAATGCTTATAAAAATCAATGATATGGCCAATGAACAGTTTGGATCTAATTCCATTTGAAAATTGGTGGTTGAAATCTTTTAAAAATGGTCCTTGAGAAGGTTCCATCCACCAAAGCAGATTTATTAACTGCCATTTGGGAAAATTGGAAGCACTTTGATAAAGAATATTGTTTTAAATTAGTGAAATCCATACCTGAAAGAATTAATTCTGCTATGAAAGCTTGAAAAGGGGCAACTAAGTTTTGAGTTTAATTTTTTGTCAATGGATTCCATGAAGATTTTTTCAATATTGGGTTATTCCATAATATTTTCCTCTACTTGGCTTGGAAAAAAATTATACCATTTATTCAAATAATTTAATTTAATTGGTTTAAGGTATATTTTATGAATCCAGAATGTTTAAATATCATATAAAAATGTTTACTTATAAAATGAAAAATGTTTTTCATCTTATCAATAATTAGTTTATTGACTGGTTAGTAAAAAAAAATACACTAAACATCTTTAAGGTTTGGGTTTGGTTTCTTTGTTTAATGGCATATCAACCTTTGTAGGTTATTTAATGCCAAAGCCATTCTCGTAGAAGAACAGTAGTGGTACTATTTAACCCATAGCTGGGAGGGATATGGGGGTTCATGCCTTTCCCAGGGATATTTGCCTGAAAGTGAACGTAATAGCGCGACTGGAGTACGAACTCACTTACTACAATTCCACTTACAGTCCATCACTTTAACTATTACACCACGAGGACCCCCCCATCTTTAAGTATAGAAATGCCATATTTTTTTCCACAGGTAGTTACATTTAGTTTTGTTTCTTTGTTTAATGGCATTTCAATCTTCATGGGTTAACTAATGCCAAAGCTATTCCTGTAGAAAAACAGCAGTAATACTATAGCTAGGGAGATAAGGAGGTTCATGCCTTTCCCAAGGGTATTAGTCTGAAAGTGAATTAAATAACATGACTGGAGTTCAAACTCACTTACAATTTTAGCTAATATGCCATGGTTTGGTTTGGTTTGGTTTGGTTTTATGGCATATCAACCATTATTGGTTATTTAATACCAAATCCTCTTTTTGCATATATATTAAATATATATGATTTGGTTTGGTTGGGTTTTATGGCATATCAATCATTGTAGGTTATTTAATGCCAAATCCTCTTTATACATATATATTAAATATATATGATTTGGTTTGGTTGGGTTTTATGGCATATCAATCATTGTAGGTTATTTAATGCCAAATCCTCTTTATACATATATATTAAATATATATGATTTGGTTGGGTTGGGTTTTATGGCATATCAATCATTGTAGGTTATTTAATACCAAATCCTCTTTATACATATTAAATATATATGATTTGGTTTGGTTGGGTTTTATGGCATATAAACAATTGTAGGTTATTTAATGCCAAATCCTCTTTATACATATATATTAAATATATATGATTTGTAAACACATTTTGTGGATAACATTTTTAAACTAGCACTCCAAGTATTGCTATGTATCACTAACAATTCAATTAAACATCAGTCATTTGTTTACACATAATGAAATGATCAAACAGTTCTATTTCAGACAATTTAACTTAGCATAAATCATTTGTTTGTCTTCAGTTTAAATGTCTACCAGTTTTATTTAACCCATAGATAGGACCCTAACAGGTTCTACTATTCTGGACGAGAGTGGACCTGGGAGCGATGCCAATAAAGGGGCACTTTGCATTCCCCAAAGCTCCAGCATTACTGGAGCCTCACTATCAGATTGTTTAGTGTCATAATCAGGATACTCTTAAAATGTTTATATACATATATATATATATATATATATATATAAACATTTTAAGAATTTTAAAACATTCTAATTTAAAAAAAAATATATTTATATACAGTTATACAGTTTTAAAAGCAATATTTAAATTCTATACATTATGCAAAATCTTTGTATATATTTGATAATTATTGCTAATTGCTAATGACCGTATTTTATTTACTTTTTGACATGTTCAAATATACATCTGTTGCTATCTATTTCTCAGACCTATTTTTTTATCTAAAAAAGAAAAAGACATTACAAAATTCTACGGTTAGTATGTATACCATTTCACTGTATCTTTTATATAGCAATAAGAAAAAAACATTATGCCAGTTTTACTTTAACTTTTTGTCAAGGATGCTAGACTGAACATTAGTAAGTCTGCTGCGTGATACATATTTACACCCTGGATTTTTATCTTAAATTTTCATTATTTTATGTCTACTTCATATGATGGAAGAATATATGCTGGTTCACTGTGAATGTAATTAATGTAGTAGCATGTATAGTTTCTTTATGTTCTTTGGAGAAGTTCTTATTGGTGATAGACAGGTGCTCTGTAAAGTGAATCTCTGGGTGGTAGCAGTAGAAAACAGGTTTAAAGGAATAGCTCACTTTGAATGAGTGACCAGTGAAGGGAGTGTGACCTTGGGAAGGAGTAACAGAATTGTTATAAGATTCTTATTCTATTTTATCCCTGTCGGTGAATGTTCTTGGTTTATTAACACATTGGTTCAAATGTATTGTTGGCATTATTCAATGGTTGGTGAAAGAGAATGTTAAGTACATGACATTATATAACAAATACACATCATAAATAAAATATATAGTCAATCAATACAACAGTAATTAATACTGTCAAAGAAATGGCTTCTGTAATTTTGATCCTTCCTGTTCTGGTACCTTGGTCTTTGGAGAGGGGATGTTAGCTCTAATGGGCTACACTCCAAAAGAACAGTTTCACCCCTGGGGGTGGGCCTGAAATGATATTTAGGAAGTTGAGTCTACAAGAGTGTCAAACACTGAAATAGTTAACCAGAGAAAATTTTTAGCCCATTTTCAACTTATTTTCAAGATTTTCAATGTAGGGTACTAATGTTAATGAATGAAAAGACAATATTAACAATAGTGCTACAAAAATAAAGAAATTTATTTCTTTGTTGGGAGCTGAAATGTAGAAGGCTATACAGTGATTTGTGTATCAGGTCACGACTGCAGAAACCTGTTCTGAGTCCAGCGTAGATAAAAATCTTTATCCAACTTGAAGTAGTAACATGACACCATTGTTTGAAGATCCAACGAGCATGGCACTGCTGAGAAACAGTTAGTACGTATCACTCCGGGTTGGCATGAGTAACTGATCTGAATTGTCTGGAATATTGTGTGTTTTGATAATATTAAGGTGGATCCTGTGCACACGCATTGACTTCCGAAAATTCTTTGGGCGCGTATTTTAGAGACCTCCTATTGGTCCTAAAAACCATTTTTAATTGTGTATTTTTTAAACATCTGCGTGGGCGTTAGTTGGATATCTTTGCGCCAATTTTGATCGTTTTTTTCCAGAAAATTCTTTTGACAAGGAAATTGCATCATTTCCTTTATTCAACTTTAATTAAAAAATTAAAAATAAGCAGTGAAATAAACTTAATGCAAAATGAAACATGAAATTGACATTGGGAAAGTTGGTGGTGCCACAAACAAAAACCATTTAAAAAAAGAACAATCTCACAGAAACAAACAAGCAAGATTTGAGTTTATGATAACAAATCTCAAGTTGAAATATAATTTTTTAATGAGTTGAAAGTTTGGAACACATCTATATCGATAATAGCTTTGCTCATAGCTGTAAAATTGGTATAAAAGATAAGTAAGCTTCATAATGTTGAGAGCAGTATTAAACAAGCTTCATAATGTTGAGAGCAGTATTAAACAAGTCCTGGCGACAACACCCCACGAGACTCCAACTATACGGACACTTGCCCCCCATCACAAAAACTATACAAGTTCGACGAACCAGACACGCAGGACACTGCTGGAGAAGCAAGGACGAGCTCATAAGCGATGTACTCCTGTGGACCCCCACTCATGGATGTGCAAGAGTGGGACGACCAGCACGAACTTACATACAGCAGCTATGTGAGGACACGGGTTGTAATCCTGAAGACCTGCCGGAGGCGATGAATGATAGGGAGAAATGGCGAGAGACGGTCAGGGATATCCGCGCAGGCGGCGCGACATGATGATGATGATGAAGCTTCATAAAATCTAGTTCTCTAGAGATGTATTAACAGTTGTGTGCAATGGTATGAAATGTTTAGTGATGTTACTAAAAACCTAGTGGCAAATGACTCTGAAGATGAACCAAAGAGATTGGAAGACTCGCTTGTATTTATCTCTCTGTCAGTCAGATGAAAGACTGAAGTTTTCATCAGACTTAAAGACTATATCAGGAAGAGATCCAAAGAATTTCAATGCAAAAAAATGTAGAATAGAATGAAATAATTACATACTAAAATAATTCAGTTATACATGCTTTCCGAAGGAAGGTAGGACAGTAAATAGTGGTGTGTCGGATAGGAAAACGACAGATGTTTGAAGAGGAATGCTGCAATATAGATCTTAAGGCTTGGATTTTAGGACATAATAAGAAGCTGAGTGAATTATTCAGTAATGAAAAGGTTAAAAGATTTTTTTTTAAATCATATCTTTTGTTTTTAAAAACTGGGCTAGAAATTTTACAGTGAAATTAATGATGAAAATAGTGTCAAAAGTTGCTATTGGTCATCATGATCATCATCGTGGCATGCCATTAGCATGGATTTCCCTGATCCTCTCCCACCACTTGTTTCTATCGTCCATCACTCTTGGTAAGTCTTTCATGCTGCATCCTGTATCAGTACAGAGCTGATATTGGTTATAGTGAACATATAAGTAAAGTAAAGTTGGCGACCATAGTCAAGGGTGACCCAAAGGCTCCCTTTTTAATAGCTACTACACCAAGGTGTAGGGGAGGATGCTACTCCTTTCCCTGGATTGCTCCACTTTACTCTTGATCCATACCTTATAATGTTGAGTGTTAAAGAAGAAGGCATCAAGTACCATTTTTTGAGTCTTTGGTATGACTCGACTTGAGATTGAGCCCCGGTCTCCTGGGCCATTGGCGAACACTCTAACCATTATACCAATGTGGCATAAAACAATGGGATCATTTTGTCTAACAGAAGGAAAGGTCAAATATACAGATTTGTCAATGAATCAGCATGAAAAAACAAAATTTGAGTTTTGAAAATATCAAAGTTAATTGCAGATGTGCAAAATTTGTTTCAAATGACATAATATTTCAGGGGATAAGGGCAGCCTCTAGGTAGATCATGTGATGGGTTTTAACGAGTCAAGTACAGACTTGTAGGTAATGAAGAAATAGTAAATGCAGGTTTGAGCATTTCATATAATTGGTTGAATAGCAGAGATTTGGCAGTTGATAGGACAGAGTAGTAGTAGCAGGGATTATCTTTCATTTGAAGTACAGGCTAATTACCTTGCTGAATAGAAGATTGATGATTTTTGCCAAATTCTAACAAAGTCATTGACAACCAGGTCAGGTTTGGTTTGGTTTGATTTGGTTTGGTTTTATGGCATATCAACCATTGAAGGTTATTTAATGGCAAATCCATTTTCATGCATATAAGCAGTTCTATTTTAAATAATTAAGTTTAGCAGAAGTTCACAGTTTAAATGTCAAAAACAGTTCTATTTCAAGCAATTCAGTTTATCTAAGTAGAGCTTTTTGTTTACACATGGTTAAATGTAAACACAGTTCTGTTTCAAACAATTCAGTTTAACATGTCAACAAAGTTAAATGGTTCCAAGTATTGCCATGTATCGCTAACAATTCAATTAAACATCAGTCATTTGTTTACACACAGTTAAATGATCAAACAGTTCTATTTCTAACAATTCAGTTTAGCATAAGTACACAGTTTAGTTCTATTTGACCCATAGATAAGACCCTATCAGGTGCTACCACTCTGGATCTGAGTGGACCTGGGAGCGACAACCAGGGCAGTTAATTAAATTTACTTTAAAATCTTTTGTTCCATATTGGCCAAGATTAACACAGTTTGCAGTTCCAACAAACATTTCTTCAATGCTCAAATCAATAAACAAATTTTAAAAATTCTTATCAGAGTTGACTTTTTCTTTACTGGAAGTCAGGCTGTCATTAGATTACATGTTTTGTAGCTGTACTGAGTTTGATACTAGGGGCAGTACAGTCAACAATGAAACTCCTTCAGAATCTTAATAAACACAACATAGACTGAGAAAGGAGCTTACTGAATGTCTTCTGGAAGAGAGAGAGAGAGAGAGAGAGAGAGAGAGAGAGAGAGAGAGAAAACAAGAAGAGACAACTACTTGATTTGATATCGTACCCAACCCCAGTATTGTACATTTATTTATTGAGTGACCTGCATTGACTCTGTGGACATACTGATGCAGTGAAGTATTACAGAGAGTAAGAACCCCACCATGTCACAGGTATAACACAAAACTGTATCCAGTGGTAAAACTCCAGTTCTGGAGCTCAAGTGAATGTGGAGTCACTCCTTCATTGCCCCAACTCCCAGGTCCACTCTGACCTGGAGTGACAGTATCTTTTAGAGTCCCATCTATAGGTCAAATAGATCTGTTTGAAAATTATTAGTACAAGATTGGAATATTTAAACCCATTTAACTGTGTACAAATTATTAGTATTAGATAAGAATACTTGAAACTATATTACTATAAACAAATTATTAGTATAAAGAGTAGTTACTTAAAGGTTTTGTTTATAAATGACTATATACTATATGATTACTTGCAAAAGATAAAAACAAAAGACTGACATTGGTTTAAAATAACCCACAAAGGTTGACAGGCTGTAAAACCAAATAACCAACCAACCAACCAACTAGCTGATGTTTGTCAACTGTATTCTGGCATAAATCTGTGTTGATTTTTACTTATTATAATTCAAAAACTGATTTGCAGTCTTGAAGGTTAAATATTTTACAACCAGTCTTATATTTCATAATCTTTGACAAATGTTATCATCTTATGAAATAGACCCGGCAACCCAAGTTCAAATCCTAGACCAGGCAGTTTGCATTTCACATAGTGCTAATCCCAATGGCAAAGGTATACATCTAATATTTCTCACTCCCGCTATAGGTAAATAGTAGGGCAGACTAAGCTCCTTAACCTTGGTACTGAAACCAGTCTAGGAGAAGGAAAACTAATCCCCTTTAGAAAAATATGACTCCAACTATTCTCCTTCCAACTATGGGTAAATAGTAGGGCAGACTGAGCTCTTTAACCTTGGTATTGCAACCAGTCTGGGAGAAGGAAAACTCTGAATTGAGACCTGTTAAAAACCATTTAAAAATTGACCTCGTGTTATTTCCTGCTCGGGCAGAAGGGTTGATAAATACATATATTCCATAACCTTTTTTAGGTCATCAGGATGCCATGTCAAGTAATTCCTCTTCATGACACTTCTTTGGGTAATTGTACCCATCTCCTCTCCAAGTAACATGTGAAAAGTTGAACTAGGTTACACGGTACCTGTAGCAAGGAATGATCCCTGATTAAATCAATAATATCTGCTAATTATTGATTTGATCATTTATTTGAACAAGTATCTTCATCTTTACTGTTTTTATCTCATTTCAATTGATTTTTCTTCCATCCCCTAGTGAATATGGTAGCAAACTTACACACACACACACACACACACATATATATATTAGTATTGCTGTAATTACCTACTTATCTTTATCCTTGGAATTTGGAGTGTGTTATGCCAAGGGAAGAAGAAATAAGCAGATTAAACTAAATGAAACCAACCATCCCATTTCTATGCACGCATGTTTTTACAATATGGATCAGCAAGTAAACTACCAGCTTATGAAATCAATCCTTAGCACACCAGCTCTCCCCATGGTGACTTTGCTATGACATCTGTCCCAGCCAACAACTCTCTACTGTGACCTCTTGCTTTCACTGAAATATTACAGCAGTATCAGAATTGTAACTAAAAATTGATTTATCTTTTCTTTCGTAAAATCTAACTATACTTCAAAAATAAACATGTATACATAAAATTTCCTCACTCAAATACCATATAGATACAGTTAAAGATGGTAAAATGCAGTGAAACTCCATAAATATCAACATTTATAAACAGGCCATCAAGATTTTCTACTGTTAAGTTTTAAAAATTGTTTTCATATATTTTTAATGTTAAAGTGAAAATTGTGCAATTCAACTGTGAATGTTGTATACTATACGTATACATATGCAAGTATAAAACACATTAACAAATGCATGCGGATACAAATACTCAGGCAGACTCAATACATGCAAATACAGGTGGTAACAGGCAGATGCAAATACACAAGTGACTCCCTTGTTCAGGAACGAATGTTTATTAACTTCTGACTTCGGTTCATCGACACGAGGAGAGAGACACAATTTTTAAAAGTCTTTCATATCATACTATGCTAACAAAACTCCCAACTGCCTGATCGGACCCCAACTTCTCAACACCATGGTCTTAACTCAACTTCTCAACTGTCTGCCTCAATGGCAGAAAACCCAACAGTCTGTCCACATGGCCCAAAGTCAGCTTTTCATCTCTTGACTTCATGCCAAAGAACTCAATTCTCTGTGCCAAAATGGCAGAGACAAAATTGTCTCCTGCCTGGTCCACAGTCAACTCCAAACTGACGTCTTTTTCAAAATCCCCAAATTCTCAGCCCATCGCTTCTGGACATGACATCATCCACACCCCAGCTTCATTTCCTATCTGGGGTTTATTATGACAATTGTGATGGTTATATCCTCTGCGCGTGAGCACAAAACTGTACCCAATGCTATGTACCTGAACTAAGAGCCAAATAGTTCAACGCCCAACCAAAGTGAATGATAAAATATAATTAACGAAAAATGATTAATATAAAAAAATCATTCCGTAATTATATAACATGAAGGGTGTCTGAATATTAATTACAAGCTTTTCAAAAGGGTAAAATACTTTCTTTATTAGTTTAGTTGTTTAGTTTATTCAATTCATTCCATTATATATATATATATATATATATATAAAATTTATTCCATTATATATATATATATATATATAAAATTTATTCCATTATATATATATATATATATATATACATATATATAAAATTTATTCCATTATATATATATATATATAAAATCTATTCCATTATATATATATGTATAAAATTTATTCCATTATATATATATATGTATATATATAATTTATTCCATTATATGTATATGTTGATATATTCCATTATATATCTGATTGCATAAAATGTAAACAAACAAAAGTTAATACAAAATGTGTTGTATTCCCAAGCTGAGGTAGGTTGTCAAAATGGCTGAGTGGTAAGTTATCAGTCTAACATAAAGTTATGTAGGTTTCAATCTCAGCTTGAAGCTTACAGTATGTCTAGGCACGCTGAAGAGTGGTGATACAAAGAAATAATCTGTCTGTGTATGACAATGTATATATATATATATATATATATATATATATATAAAATCTATTCCATTATATATATATGTATAAAATTTATTCCATTATATATATATATGTATATATATAATTTATTCCATTATATGTATATGTTGATATATTCCATTATATATCTGATTGCATAAAATGTAAACAAACAAAAGTTAATACAAAATGTGTTGTATTCCCAAGCTGAGGTAGGTTGTCAAAATGGCTGAGTGGTAAGTTATCAGTCTAACATAAAGTTATGTAGGTTTCAATCTCAGCTTGAAGCTTACAGTATGTCTATACAAAGAAATAATCTGTCTGTGTATGACAATGTATATATATATATATATATATATTAGTAATTATATTATTTATACATACTAATTAAGCCATAAAATTTCGACAGATTCAGAATAAATTGTTATGCATATTTAATCAATAAGATATTTCAATCTTCATATAATGAAATTAATGGTAAGAAAGATTCAAGAAATGTTAATAAAGGGCAACTGAAGATACTTAGAATTCAAAAAATTTCTTTGTTATGATGTTTTTTAGAGATAAAAGTTTGATAAGTTTTGATATAATTGATTGGTGTCCTTTTAGGAATAATGTGTAAATATAAATGCATGCAAAAGAATTATTTCTTATTTACAGGCTTTTGTGTTTGGACATAACTGTGCAAAGATACATTGTACATTGTATCATATATATCTTAATCATGATGGCTCAACATGTATTTAGTCTGCATGGAGATGGGAAAGATATGAATATTTCAATATGGTTGAAATATGGCAGCCATCATAGTGTTTGGCTCTTCAGTCTGAACAATTTACAGCACATCAAATCACTGAGATTCTGCTGAGTAAACAAACTTAATTTAGTGGTGGTGGTGGTGGTGGTGGTGGGAGTTTCTTCTTTTTCTTTTCCTCTTCTATATCTATAAGCCTGGTTTCTATAGAAACAAACTCCCTTCACAAATAGGTATCAAACTTTCTGCCCAAGGGTAGATAATCAAATATTTTCCACAAAATATAAAGTCAAGTAAGAAAATGCCTTGAGAGGTCCAAAGAAACTGAGGAGTAATTAACTGAAGTATAAAGAGACAACAAAGGAAACCTATGAAATATATTCTTTAAAAAAAGTATCTTTATTTTTCTAAAAAAATTGCTAGTTTTGCAAGTTTGATCCAATGCTTCATATTTTTCAAAAAGACTAAATAGTTATTATCAAAAATAAAATAGAGCTGATTTACCTTTGGAAGTTACAAAAATAAGAAAATCAGTTTTAGATGTGACTGGAACAAGATATTTCAGTTGGCAATAAAAATTGACCAAAGAACATCATGAATATACTGATTGAAAATAAAATTGCAACATTCTGAAAATGTGATTCAATTTACCAAAGATTACACTAACTATTAATAAAGCGAAATAACTGTAGACAACACATACGAGGAACATTAAATAAGTTTCCAGACTTTCTTTGTATGGGCACTTTTATTGATAGTACACACATGAAACTTTAGTCCCCTTCAAAGTAATCTCCTCCGTCTGCAATGCACTTGTTGTACTGTTCCAACAACTTCTGGAAGGCCCCATTGAAGTCCTCTTGTGTGAGCGTGTCAATGACCTTCATCACAGCCTCTTTCATCTCCTCAATTGTCTCATAATGACAGCCTCTGAGCTTAGAGAATAACCAAAAGTCACAGGGAGCAACATCTGGACTATAGGGAGGCTGAGGAACTGTCTTGATGACCATCTTAGTCAAATAGTCTGTGACAAAGATGGAATTGTGGACTGGTGCATTGTCTTGGAGCAAATGCCACTGACCCAATTTGAAGAGTGCTGGCCTTTTCCGATGGAATCTCTTCCTGAACTCCCTTAAAACCTCAACATAGTAACCCTAACTGTAACCATTTGGCTAATCAACTCTGGTGTATTGACTTCCTTACTCCTCCCACACCTCTCATCATCCCTCTCAGACTCCTTGCCTTCCTTAAATCTCTTATGCCACTCAAAAACTGATGCTCGATTCATGCAAGATGGTCTAAAAGCAGTCTGAAGTATTCCATATGTTTCTCTGGCACTTTTTCCAAGTTTAAAACAGAATTTTATTGCATATCGTTCTTCTAAAGTGTCCTTACATCCAGATTGCATTTTTGAAATTTACTAGCTGTGACAATCAGGCTTTAGTAGGGTGTTATCCAATTTCTGTTGTAACCGTTAATTTGAACCTGAAATCATAAAAATTAGTCAGTCATCTCATAAGATGTATAGCAATAACATACTGAATTTTCTACGGCAATTTTAAATGCCTGTACAAAAAAAGTCTGGAAACTTATTGAAGGCACCGCATACAAATCCAGAAGTAATCCTAATGGATTCCCTATCATGTCAAACAATTCTTAAATATTTTTGTAATCAATGTTAAATACATAGGATTTATGTTTGATTTTTATCACATATCAACCTGCCTGAAGTTATTTTATGTCTAAAGGTTAGGAGATGATATATGCTCATATTTTCATTTTTTGTGTAGTTCCTTATGTTTTTTTATACACTGTTATATGATATCAAGTACGCCAACCAAATACAAGTAATTTTTAAACAGATCTATTTGACTGATTGTTGGGACTATAACTGATATGACCACTTCAGGTCAGAGTAGATCAATGGCAATGAAGTGATACTCCACACTCCTCAGAGCTGCAGAACTAGAACCTCACTACCAAATGCATTCTTATGCCCTGAACTCGACTTGTTTTTGGGCAGAGTCTTACCCTTCTGCAAGAGATAAGCCTGTTGAAAGATTAACCAGAAGTTGGTTGATTGGTTCTTTTGTTTTATGGCATATCAACTCTTTAATGCTGAATTAAGTCATCTTGATAAAAGTTTCAAACAATTCTGTTCAGTACAAGTACAGTTTTGTTTCCACAATTAAATGTCAAAACTGTTCTATTTCAAACAATTCAGTTTAGCATAAGTACACAATTTAGTTCTATCTGATCCAAAGATAGGACCCTATCAGTTGCTACCACTTCGAGCCTGAGTGAACCAAGGAGCAATAGCAATAAAGGGGCACTCCTCATTCCCCAAAGCTCCAGCATTACCGGGGCCTCACCATCAGCTTGTTTAGTGTCATATCTAGGATGCTCGAAGGAGTTGTACCCATCTGGAAAAATGCAGTTGGAGTATTCTACAGCCCCAGTATGGGCCACCTAGTGAGAATCAAATTCACAAACAATATTAAAATTCATTAACAATATTCCACTAATATCTTAGTAACCATTCCACCATATGAAGTACCTATATGATTTATATATGGATTGGATGTATATATATATATATATAGAGAGAGAGAGTAATTTACATATATATATATATATATATATATATATTGCAATTTACTATTGGGTGGAACAATAAAATTGTTGCCCTAGAAAAGACGACATGATTCCATTTCCGTTTAATGAAAACCGGTTTTCTTTTTTTATTGCAGACCATCTACTAGTTGGCCAGTTGTGTACAAATCCCAAGAGCGATAGGAGCCTTCTATCATGTCTGAAAGTGACACAAGGTTCAACGACCAAAATTGGAGATGTGCCGCCGTACAACTCACGCTCTCTACCAATCCAAGTTATGACTGCCAGAACCATTGCTGGATTGCCACGAATAACAGGGACATGCCTAGGGTGATGAAAACAAAGTTTCCGGCTATGATTATGGTATGGTTTCAAGTGAGGGCCACATCATACCACCTCACATCTTCGAAGTCGGCTTGAAAGTCAACACCAAAGTGTACCTGGATGTGCTGAAGAGTGTGGTGATCCCCTGATGCAATCAGGTGGCCAGTGGCAGATCCTGGGTTTGGTAGCAGGACTTGGCACCGGCCCACAAGTCCAAAGAGACTCAGGATGGGCTTCAGAAGGGGTGCTATGACTTTGTACCCTTTTCTCACTGGCTCCCCTCCTCTACCAACCTGAACCCGCTGGACTACTTTGTTTGGTCATACGTCGAGAACATCACCAACACGACCTCCCACATTACCAAAGCCAGCATGATTGCCACCATCTGCCAAGTATTTGCCAAGCTTCTGCCAGCACTTGTAGAAAAGGCATGCTCCCAGTTCTGGATCTGTATTGAGGCAGTGATTGAGGCTGAAGACGGCCACATTGAATAGATGTTAGCTCTACTACATAATCAAGTTACCTGAATTGATTTTTTCAATAAAAGTTTTAAAATAAAGCTGTAGTGTTGTTTTCTTTAGGATGACAATTTTATCGTTCCACCCTGTAAGTATTTTTGTTTAGATGTGGACCAAGGCCGAATGAATGGATCACCCAATGAGATATAAATATATATATATTTATATATGAACATGTAATGCTTATGATGTACTGTACTTTTAAGTATATCATGATGCTGCAATAGATGGTTCTTTAAATGCTAAATAAACAATTGTTTGAAATTTAATTTGTTCTCAATGGTTTGTTTACAAGACTAATCTTTTTGAGAAATATTTCTTTGCAGAAATTAAGTAGGCTGACTTCACTCTTGTAATGAAGTGAATTTTGTTTGGAGAGAAATTAAATGTTCATTTGATGATAGAAATACAAATGTAATGTTTGGAGAGTTTTTTGAATTGTAAACATATATATTTTGATAGAGTTTTCATAATTTTTTAGTCAAATATAGCAGTAGAATATATGAAAGAAAAATACAAAAAAAAAAAATTAAAATACATGTATATGATTACATACAAAAAGGATATCAATAAGATTATATATATATATATATATATATATATATATATAGCTTTATCCTAGATATAGAGCACTCTTTATATTATATTGCACTTGATTTGACACATACCCACAAAGTGATTTAGTGACAACCAACACTGTTATAATATATATATATATATATATATATATATATATATATATATATATATATATATATATATATATATATATATATATAGTTTTGTATATTTATGAATAAAGAGTGCTCTGTGTTGGTGATAGAATATATATGTATATATCATAATTAAGATTGTATAGACACAGTCAAGTTGGTCTGATGATTGCATAGGTGAAAAACTGAGAGTCACCAAGAGCAAAGTCTATGCCATCCTAACTTATATATATATATATATATATATATATTTGCATCCATACTTCTTTTGAATTTTATATCATTTAGTGTAACCATAGCTTTTAAGAAAATGAACTGACATTTGTTCTAAATACAATGTAAGTTTTATATTTCAAAACTTAGTGCAAATTATACAAAATCTTATTTTTAATCAATTCTGATACAGTAAAAATGTCCTCTTATGTTTTCCATATAAAAAATATGAACCAAGCCCCTTCAAAATCATTGGCCAGACTATATAATCCTACAATCCAACTAGAAGGTGTCCATGGTGTGATGGTTGGAAATGGACATGGCGAAAGGAGTTCAAAATCCTGGCCAAGGCTAATGGCATTTCACATAGCACTAATACCCTTCAAAAATATATGAATACAATTATTCTCTCTCCAGTTATGGGTAAATAGTATAGCAGACTGGGTTCTTTAGCCTTGGTTAGGCAACCAGTCTAGGAGAAGGAAAACTCTCAATTGAAACCTGTTAAAATCCACTTA
Organism: Sepioteuthis lessoniana; assembly: GCA_963585895.1. Classification (NCBI taxonomy): domain Eukaryota; kingdom Metazoa; phylum Mollusca; class Cephalopoda; order Myopsida; family Loliginidae; genus Sepioteuthis; species Sepioteuthis lessoniana. The sequence continues at coordinate 93,215 of CAUZXS010006180.1, read as the reverse complement.
AAAACTAACGTTGTGTCACATCCTGCCCATGAGGAGAAGTCTGTAAATATTTATGATTCCACTTTTCCTCATTTTCCCAGCCTGGTTAATTATGGGTATAGGTTTCAAAATAAGGGGATATCAACAGTATTTATTTGCCCAAACCCTCTATAGGATTCAACACAAGGTCAATTTTTAAGCAGAATTCAACTGGTTAGAATTTTCCTTCCCCCAGATGGGTTACCATACTAAGGTTAAAAAGACTATCCTTCCCTATCAGCAGTTCTATGATTTCATGTACATACTGCTCCCAGGTGAAAATTCACAATGTCTTTCAGGGTATTGTAATTTCATTTTATATTAGTGTATTTTCTGTTCAATTAAAATATCACGGAAGGCTATGGAACTTGAATCAGTTTGAGTCATTTTTTTCTATTCACAAGCAGACCCGGGTTAAACCCTGAGGACTCTTCCAAGGTAGTGCCAGGCAGATGTTTCCAAATACACATTTCCTTCCTTCCTTCCTTCCTTGATACCATTCTGCTACCAACTCCTGCTGTAGACTTGATTTGCTTACAAGAATTCTGTTATTGTCAAAAATAAACTCTGGTGTATTCATATCAACTTTGACAAGAATCGAATAACTACCACACCAATGTATCAGTAATAAAATTAATACCTGTTATTGTTACTGCTTGGTTCTATCTTCATTTCTTTATTCGCAACTTAGCTGATATATCTTTCCAAGGGAGTGCCTCTACCTAGAAAGCCAAGTTGTAGCCAGTCATGCCAATATCTTAGAATTTACTCGGTTTTATTTTGTCTGGCATTGTGACCCCACCTGGAGTTGCGCAGAAATCACCCAAGTACAGAGCAGGGTCATTTGGTGAGAACCAGGAATTAAATTCAGTCATGCCAGTATCTCACCAGATTTTTTCCCCTTCCTGATCTGAATTGATAACTGAGCAACTCTGATTCAATTTCCAACAAGTGACCTATTTATCCTTCAAATACAGATTAATTAATCTGGGTTTTGATTTGAATTTGAGTGTCTACATTTATCTTCATTTCCCAGATTATTTGAAATGGGTCCATATCTTTGAAATGAGGTAGTAGCTACTTCTCCCATCTGATCCAAGTCCCCTAGATTACCAAAGTTAAGCAGTGATGAGCCTGCTCATTACTTAGATGAATGATTACTTATGTGGTGTATTCAATAAGTTTCCAGACTTTTTTGTATAGGCATTTAAAATTGTTGTAGACTCTTGAGAATTCACTATGTTATTGCTATACATCTTATGAGATGACTAATTTTCATGATCTCAGGTTCAAATGAACAGCTGCAGCAGCAATTGGAATACACCCTACTAAAGCCTGATTGTTACAGCTGATGAATTTCAAAAATGCAATCCAACACTTTAGAAGAATGATATGCGATAAAATTCTGTTTTAAACTTGGAAAAAATGCCACAGAAACGTGTGGAATGCTTCAGACTGCTTTTAGACCATCTTGCATGAATCGAGCATCAGTTTTTGAGTGGCATAAGAGATTCAATGAAGGCAGGGAGTCTGAGAGGGATGATGAGAGGTGTGGAAGGAGTAAGGAAGTCACTAGACCAGAGTTGATTGGCCAAATGGTTACGGTTAGGGTTACTATGTTGAGGTTTTAATGGAGTTCAGCAAGAGATTCCTTGGGAAGAGGCCAGCACTCTTCAAATCGGGTCAGTGACATTTCCATCAGGATAATGCACCAGTCCACAACTCCATCCTTGTCACAGACTATTTGACCAAGATAGGCATCATGACAGTTCCTCAATGTCCCTATAGTTCAGATGTTGCTCCCTGTGACTTTTGGTTATTCCCAAAGCTCAGAGGCTGTCGTTATGAGACAATTGAGAAGATGAAAGAGGCTGTGACGAAGGTCATTGACACACTGACACAAGAGGACTTCCATGGGGCCTTCGAGAAGTTGTTGGAATGGTACAACAAGGGCATTGCAGACGGAGGAGATTACTTTGAAGGGGACTAGAGTTTCATGAATGTACTAACAATAAAAGTGCCCATACGAAAAAACTATGCAAACTTATTTAATGATCCACATATTAACAGCAGGTGTTGTGAGTGACCTAAAGCCTGGGTGTCAGAGTTAGCAAAGCTTAACAAATAACAACACATGAGTCCAGAATTGGCATCAGTGTAAGTAAAGAAGATAGATGAAGGACAATATAAAAAGGGCACAACAAAAATGTATAGAGATGAACAATAACATTTGATAAGTGGAAAAATAAAATGAACTTGTATTTGACAAATAGAATATATTTCAAAAGACCAAAGCCAAACAAAAAGGATGTATATGCTAGATAGATAAGAAAACTATGTAATGTCACATATATAATGTCACATATATAATGTCACAGTGTAACACATTAACCACTGCACCACAAGAACTCTTCTCCTTTCGTGTTTCAATTCAGAGCTGGGAGTGAAAAAAATTTAGAATATTAGTTGTGTTGCTTTGTTTCATAGTAGCATTCAGTTCTTTAACCAGAATAGATGAATTGATTTGGTTTGGTTTGGTTTAGTTTTATGGCATATCAACCATTTTAGGTTATTTAATGCCCAATCCTGACTATATACATTTATATTAAATATATGATTTGTAAAGACATTTTGTTGATAATATTTTAAAACTAGCCTAAGTTCATTCTTTTGCACACAGTTAAATTGCTCCAAGTATTGCTCTGTATCCCTGACAATTCAATTAAACATCAGTCATTTGTTTACATACAATTAAATGATCAAACAGTTCTATTTCTAACAATTCAATTTACCATAAGTCATTTGTTTGCACATAGCTTAAATGATCAAACAGTTCTATTTGATCCATTAATAGAACCCTATCAGGTGTTACCACACTGGACCAGAGTGGACCTGGGAGTGATGGCAATGAGGGGTTACTTTGCATTCCCCAAAGCTCCAGCATTACTGATCCTTTAGATTGTTTAGAGTCATATCCAGGACACTTGTTGGGCAGGAAGGTCTTACCCATTTACAGAGAAGCAGTCAGTCTACAACCCCAGCCAAGTGGGCCACAGATGAATTATAACAATCATTTACCAATCATGAGACTCCAAAAAATGTGGGTCCTGGCTATGACACTAAACTGCATCTGATGGTACTATTTACCAACCCCTCCGCTCGGGCAGGATATGACACAAGGTCAATTTTTAAGCGAAGTTTAACAGGTTTGAATTCAGAGTTTTCCTTCTCCTAGACTAGTTGCCTCAGCAAGGCTGAAGAACCCAGTCTCCCCAACTATTTACCCATAGCTGGAGGGAGAATAATTGGATTCATACCTTTCCCAAGGGTAATAGTGCTATGTGAAATGCAATCAGTCTCGTCCAGGAATTGAACTCGTATCGCCGTGTTCATTTCCTACGGCGATAACGACTACACCACGGGCACTGCATCTGCTGGTGAGGCTTTAATTCTGGAACTCTTGAGAATGTGCTGTGTGGAGGGCTCCTTTACCATTACTTTGCCATTACTTCATTCTGACCAGTGATGTTAATACCTGTTAGGGCCCATATAAGGATTGTTACTTGAAACTATATAACTGTATGCAAACAAATGATTATTATTAAACAGAAGTGGTTACTTAAACCTTTTGGATAAATTATTAGTTTTAGATAGGAGTTTCAAATTTGTATTAGATAGGAATTCTTGATATCATATCACTGTGTGTAAGTTACTTTTTAAAGAAGAGTTATTTAAAGCTATAATTGTTTACAAGGGACTATAATGAGCTTCTTAAAACCATTCAACTATATGCAAACAAATGACTATTATTAAATTGAAGCAGTTAATTGAAATCATACAATTATGTATAAATTATACGTACTTGAAGCCATACAATTGTCTGCAAATTATTTGTATTAGATAGGAATACTTGATTTATAACAGTAAATTATTTGTGTTAAGACTAGTTGCTTGATATAATTATTTACTATGGGTTATTTGAAACAATATAACTGTGAAAACCTATAACTTTTATTAAATAGAAATAATTACTTGAAACCATATAGTTACTAGTATTAGATAGGAATACTTGAAACCATATAACGGTGTACAAATTATTTATATTTGATTAGAATACTTGATATAAAAACTCTTAAGAAATAACAGGATAAAAATGCTTATATGAACATAAAATGAATAGGATTCCCTAATCTCTGGGAGGAGTGTCCTGTGGCAGAGTGGGTAACGTGTTAGACTGTGACATCACTTTTGGACTAAATTCTTGGAAAGGCATGAACTCTTTTATGCCCCTCAACTACGAGTTAAATAGTATCACTACTGTTTTTCTATAAGGATGAGTTTGGTATTAAATAACCCATGAAGGTTGATATTCTATTAAACAAAAAAAAAACAAAAAAAACAAACAAACAAACAAATCTAACCTCTCGGTATAAAATAACCTTAGATGGGTCCACATACCATTGAAATAAACCAATCATATATCTGAATTAAACCTGTTCATGTAGAAATGAATTATTCATCCTCTTAAATAGTTCTTATTGTCTTTACGTACATTATAAATGCATTAAAAATGCCATAAAATACCTATTTTCTGGGTGCCTTGTGTGGTGTAATGTTTAGCAAGCTAGTCTAACAAACCTTCACAAGTGAGGTCGAGTTTCATTAGGTGCTCCATTTACCCGGCCTTGTGCCACATATACGCAAGAAGCTTAGGAAATTACTAAAATACTAATTTTCTAAGATGAAGTGTAAAGACACAAATCTTCATCATCATCGTGGTGTTCAAGCAACATGGATTCTTCTGTCTTTCTCTTGCCATCCATCCCTATTGGTCAGCACTCTTGGTAAGTCCTCTAGGCAGCATCCAGTGTCCACACAGAACTAGTGATCATAAGTTTTTACTGGTCAGCCAACCCTGAATGTTGCTTTTGTGTTTATCCTCCTTTCCTTGGGAACACCTAGCATATCTTGCTCATCTTACTAGGATGGTTCGTAAGATGGGAGGTAAGTGGCCAACAGTTTCCAGGATTTTTTCAAAACAACATGCAATGTCCTTGTGTATATAACTGTTTCTTCTAGCATTTCATTAGAATGAGAGTGGTGCAGCTATTCAGTAATACTAACATAGCTACAGAGTCCTTCATAATAGTGACTCCTTGAGGGTTGTCCGATTGCTGGGCATAAAATTCAGGATTGAGTTTCACCAGCGTTTATTGGTCCTGTAAATTGGCTTGGTTATTGTAGTGCTCTTATATAGTGTATCTTCTGCAGGAGTCCATCCCTCTGCAGGTCTAACCACACCCAAATTCCTCCATCAAGGTGGCTTGCTTTGGTCATGAAGACATGGCCATTGTTGGTCATCTCACTCTCTTACACTTTGGCGAGTGTCACCATCATGGAAGTCATTCACTCAGCATGTGGCAGATAGTATTGGGTTACATAGTACCAGGAAGTACATGTAGCATAACAGTATATTATCATAGAAAATGGAATCAGTGACCCGAATTCAAATCCTGGATGAGTGTGTTTGTGTTTCATTTCATGCTAATGCCTTTAAGAAAGGCATGACTCCATTCCTTCTCTACCCAGGTATGAGTAAATAGTAGGGTAGACTGATTTCATGGTAAAATAACCAGTCAAGGAGAAGGAACACTCTGAATTCAAACTAGCTTTACTCTGATTTAAAATTGACATTGTATCACATCCTGTTCATGGTGGAGTGATTAAATAAATGCATACATTCACGGGAATTAAATAGAATTAAAATGGAGGATTCTGGTTCACAGACCAAATTCTCACCATCCTTTTAACAACCAAAGAAAGTAATGTCCATAAACTAAACTTCCACATGAGAATAAAACAGAATTAAAACAAAAGATTGTTACATTCTGGCTCATCATCTTTTTGACCCTAATAAATTTGGCCATCATAATTCATTTCAGAAAGAACTTATCATATCTTTAAAACAGTATCCAAATTGATATAAAAGGTTAATTTCTATTTTTTTTTGGTTCCAGATATTGTGATTGGTACTTTGGTACTTTACTGAATCAACTAAGAGTAAAATAAATTGGTGAAAATGAGTATCAACATCAGTTTTGTCCCAACAGCTGGGTGATTGGATATTTACACATATAAATATGTTGAAAAGATAGATTTGTAATTGTCTTTAATTGGAATCATTTTTGAGATGAGGCTTCTTAATCTGAGAATTAATTTTTTTATTTATTGCGGACTTTTTTGTCCTCATCTTGGTAGTTTTTTGTGTTGCTTCTTCTTTCACTACGTTTCAGCCAAATTTCACCTCTGGCCTTCTTCAAGTGATTTACTGCGACCTCGGATAGGAATGATGAGTCTTGTAACCGTATCCCCAGTAATTACTGCCTTCCATAGTTGTTGTCTATCGCACTATGTTTTTGACCAAGTAAACCTCTGGCTGGCTTGGGTAGGATTTGAAACCGCTATTTTCTGACAATGGGGCCCGTGGTGCAGCTGATAGAGGCGTTGAGTCTCTACGGTTCCAGGTGAGCATAGTCATTAGTTAAAATGACTTGTATAAAGAAAATGCTTTGTTTCAGAGACGAATTAAAATGCAGAGGTTTTAGAGATACGTGGTGTATTCAATAAGTTTCCAGACTTTTTTGTAGTGGCATTTAAAATTGTTGTAGACTCTTGAGAATTCACTATGTTATTGCTGACAATTTTTATGATTTCAGGTTCAAATGAACAGCTACAGCAGCAATTGGGATACACCCTACTAAACCCAGATTGTCACTGCTGGTGAACATCAAAAATGCCATCTAGACATGAAGAAGAATTATATGCAATAAAATTCTGTTTTAAACTTGGAAAAAACACCACAGAAATGTATGGAATGCTTCAGACTGCTTTTGGAGCATCTTGCATGAATCAAGCATCAGTTTTTGAGTGGCATAAGAGATTCAAGGAAGGCAGAGAATCTGTGAGAGATGATGAGAGGTGTGGGAGGAGTGAGGAAGTCAATACACCAGAGTTGATTGGCCAAAGGGTTAGGGTTAGGGTTACTATATTGAGGTTTTAAGGGAGTTCAGCAAGAGATTCCTTGGGAAGAGGCCAGCACTCTTCAAATTGGGTCAGTGGCATTTCCACCAGGACAATGCACCAGTCCACAACTCCATCCTTGTCACAGACTATTTGAGCAAGATGGACATCAAGACAGTTCCTCACCGTGCCTATAGTCCAGACCTTGCTCCCTGAGACTTTTGGTTATTTGCTAAGCTCAGAGGCTGTCGTTATGAGACAATTGAGGAGATGAAAGAGGCTGTGATGAAGGTCATTGACAAGAGGACCTCCATGGGGCCTTCGAGAAGTTGTTGGAATGGTACAACAAATGCATTGCAGCCGGAGGAGATTACTTTGAAGGGGAAAAGTGTTCCATGTGTGTACTATCAATAAAAGTGTCCATATGAAAAAACTATGGAAACTTATTTAATGATCCTCATATGTCTCAAATAACAATACCTAAAACTATGTCCCAAGGAGTAAATTTAAAAACAAAAGGCATTTTATAAAGAACAAACCATGATGCACAAATCAATTTTTAAAAATTTTATACTCACCTAATAACATAAAGAACAATCTCTGCTTCACTTTATTTTCTTACTTTTTTGGCCTTTAGTCAACAGAAGAAAATATATGGCTTCATCTTGACTGTTGGTATTGAGATGGGGGTTATGTTATCACTAATGACTCATTCTTGCAACAACTCAGTTGCATGACTGACTGATTGATTGATTGATTGATTTCTATGGCATATCAACCAATGTTGGCTTATTTTATGTCTAGAGATTCAGGAATCACAAGTATATTTAAATTTTTTTGTGAAGTTGTTTCTTAAAAGTTTTTTTGCCCACAATCCTATCAAATACAGATAATTTTTGGACAGTTCAATTTGATTCATAGATGAGACCCGGGTCAGAGTGGACCTGGGAGTAATGGCAATGAAGGATTATTCTATATCCCCCAGAACTCCAAAACTGGAGCCTCACTATCAGATGCAGTTTCGTCTCATACACAGGATACCCTTTTTTGGAAGGAGGTCTTACCCTTCTGCAGGAGATACAGTCAGCATATTCTAAGCCCCACTAACAGAGCAAGTTGGATAACCCCAGGGGATGTTAAAGTCTTTTCACATTGAGCTAGTATAAATGCTTTGAAAGAGAATTCATTAAATACGTTTATGATATAATTTAAATTTTTCACATTTGGAGTTGTCTTTGGTGGATGTTCTTGTCAATTTGAAATGTTTATACCTCTTGTGTTGCTGCCTAATTCTAAAATATGCCCCTTCCAATATTATGAAATTCTTCATAGAATATTTTCTTATGTGAATCAGAATCCAATATAAATATGTTGTTCTTCAAGTTCTACTTGGTTAAAAATAACTATCACTGTATATATACATATTCACATTGGTATATATAAGTCCACACTAACCAATGTAACTTGATGAAGGGTTTGGTTTATTTAATGGCACATCAACTCCTTGGGAGTTATTTAATGCCAAAATTTGATTCTTGTAAATGTTTGATTATAATCTAAACTATATTTTCAAAGTTTCATTGCACTTATTTATCCATAATTATTTCTTTGCAGACAGTTATTTGATATCATGTATTCCTAAGTTTCTTTTGGTTTCTTTGTTTAAAGGCATACCAACCTTCATGGGTTATATAATACTAAAGACACACTTATAGAAAGACCGATACCTGAGAGGATAAGAGAGTTCATGCCTTTCTTAATTTAAAGTGAACTCACTGACTATGATGTATATTCAGCCTATAAGCTATTACTGCATGGAAACTCCCCAAAGTATTTCTATCTAATACAAATAATTGTACGGCTTCAAGTATTCTGTTCTTATATTAATAATTTATACACAATTATATGGTTTTAAGTAATTCCATCTATTTAATAATAACCATTTTGTTATGGTTAAGGGGAGGTTCAAATGATAACACGACTCGGAAATGAGTGATAAGAAATATATTGAAAGAAAATAGTACATGCATAAATGGTAGCTGGGAGAAATCCCTCCTCAACTTAACACAATCGTGAATATTACCGTTCTTGGTGATGGCTTGCAAAGACTGTGCAGAAGAGAGCTTAGCCGGTATATGTCACATGAGGGTGAGTCCATCTGTAGGGGAGACACCCCAACACATTTGTTTGCACACAGTTATATAGTTTCAAGTTACTAATAATGATAATCTTTTATGAACAATTATAGCTTCAAGTAACTATTCTTAATACAAATAATTTGCACACAGTTATATGGTTTCAAGTATTCCTATCTATTACTAATAATTTTCAAACAAATCTATTAGACCCATAGATGAGGCGAACAGGTTCTACCACTCTGGATTGGAGTGGACATGAGAATAATGACACTGAAGTAGTACTTCAGAATTGGTGTCTCACCACCTGATGCAAATTATTGTCATACCCAGTAAACCCTTTTTTGTTAGGGTATCACCCATCTGTATCGGATTCAGTCGATGTATTCTAAGCAGAATTTGTCTTTTTAATGTAAAAATCAATGTAACGACTTTTACAAACCATTCGAGTTTTACAGCTGCAATCATGCTAAATATCTCATTGATACAGTCTGTTTTTAAGAGAGAGAGAGAGAGAGAGAGAGAGAGAGAGAGAGAGAGAGAGACATACACACACACTCACACACACATATATATAATCTTGAAGCAATACTTATTAAAGCATAATGAATCAATAAGATATTATATGGCATTTAAAAATGCCTTTAACATTTAGAACAGAAATAATGTCACCAACATGCTACATGATATTCAGATAAGAATTTTAAAAATTCTATAAATGCTAAGATCAACAACATTAAAGTATTTCTTGTGATGTATTCTAAATGGTTTTGATTCTATTTCTGATTTCCAATTCCTCCAGTTCCTGTTCCAATCTTTTGAAGACTGTTCCAAGTGCACCAACTACACTTGGTATTACTGTCACCCTAATGTTTCACAGTTTTCCTTCTTTCTTTCTTTTGCCCAGTCAGCTGGGGCTGTAGAATACACTTACTGCACCTCTGCAGAGAGGTAAGACCCCCCTCCAATGAGTGTCCTGATATGACACTAAACAGTCTAACTTTTATCTTTTTTTATAATGTTTTTCTATTCGCCAAAATTACCTCAAGTAATATACTCTTTGATCCACGTGTCAGAAAAGAGGTGTTAGACAAGAAACATTCTTTAAGGAATGGAAAGCACTCATCAAAAAATTAATTGCTCATGGATTTGAGAAATTCCAACTGAGTTTATAAATGGAGCAATCCCCAATGAGCCTGGCCAGTTTTTCTCAAATTATGCTGCTAGATCCCCTCTCACTGTGACTGCTGCTTTTAAGTATAGCATCAATGCATTACTGCCTCAACTCTTTTAGAAAAGAAGATATTGGTCTTTGTAAAGGAATGGAGGAACACTAGTCGGGGATGTCTGACTACAGAGCACCGTCGACTGCATTTGCATGAGGTATGCAAATAGGTCTCAACAGCAGATGTGAGAGACACATATAAGCTGGCAAATTAGTCCGTTGGCATCTAGTGTACTGGACGTACTACAGATACTACCAACTCTACAGTCTTTACATAGTGGACTTCAACTGGATAAACTGTTGTATAATTTCAACAGCAGTTTCTTCTTCAATTGTCGGCATGTCTTGTGTTTGTTTCAGTATTATCATTTCAGCAAACCAATGCAATTGCAAAAACTAATCTCCCAGAAGCAATGGTCAAGTATCAATAGGTTGGACTCAAAAACCAATGACAATTTAGCAGTGATAAGAAAAAACATCATTAGATGATAAGAACTAACCTTGTAGATCAGGAAGAAACCAGGTTTATAAATGGCCCTAAACATCCAACCCCTCCTTCAAAAGGTTTATATACTGAGGCATCGAATTTAACAACTGGAGAAGCTTATTAAAAAGAGTAATAGACTTTCCTCTTAGGTTTACAAGATCCTTCTATCTTCTTCATTTAGTTTGAAATATAATTATCAAAAATTTGTAAACGTATCCTTAAACTAAATACACACTCTTCTGGATTTAGGTTAGTTCAGGTTATTTCATTTACTGACATATCAACCCTTGATAGTCATTTAATGCAAAATCGTATTTATACATATATATGAATTGTAAGTGAATAGTTTGTTAGTAACTTTATATTAAAATGTGTTAGAGCTCATTTATTTGCACACAGTTAAATGGTTTCAAGTATTGCTATCTAATACTAATAATTCTGTTTAACATTAATCATTTTCACACAGTTAAATGGTTTGGTTTGGTTTTGGTTTTTGTTGTTTAATGGCATATCGACCTTTGTGGGTTATTCAATGCCAAAGCCATCCTTCTAGAAGAACAGCAGTGATGCTATTTTACCCATAGCTGGGAGGTTAAGGGGGTTCATACTTTTCCCAAGGGTATTTGTCCAAAAGGGAACGTAATAGTGTGATTGGAGTTCGGACTCACTTACTACAATTCCGCAGTCCAGCGCTTTAACCATTACACCACAAAGACAACCCCCATTAAATGGTTTAAAGTAAAGTGAATGATTAAATAGTCCTATTTGCCCCTTAGACCAGACCTTAACAGGTACAACGGCTCTGGGTCAGGTAGACCTGGGAGTAATGGCAATTAATGAGTACTCAACATTCAGTAAAGTTCTGGGACTGGAAACTCATCATCAGATGAAGTTTAGTGTCATATTCAGGACACTAACAGATGGAGAGGATCTTTCCTCTCTGCTGAGGCGTAGTCAGTGTATTTTACAGCCTCAGGCAACAGAGTGGTCTTCAGGATTTAATTAAGTTTTAAGCAATGAATATAATTATTAAAATATAATTATTAAAATATAATTATTAAAATATTGACTAAACCAACAAGCCTTTTTCAAAAATTTGGTTAGTCAGAAATAGACTAGATTTTAATTCTTTTAAGCGTGGATCCAAAATTATTAATTAATTCTTTTAAGCGTGGATCCAAAATAAGTGTTGTATGTCACACATTTACTATGCTTCAGTGAATGCTGAAATTTAGATTCAAATTCTAATATCAAACAGTTTACAACATGTAAGGATGCAGAAGTGTCCAAAAGTTACCAATGGATTTTTCATATATTGCACGTATATATATATATATGCTGTTATATTATATACTCATAAGTGATGTAGCTCAGTCGGCTTGGGTTGTGGAATACACTGACTGCATCTCTGTAAAAAAAGTAAGACCCCATCCTCCGACGAGTGCTCTGGATATGACACTCAACATTCTGATTAGGGAATGCGGATTACCCTTTCATTGCCATTGCTCCTAGGTCCACTCTTGCCTGGAGTGGTAGTACCTGATAGAATCCTTTCTCTGGGTCAAACAGAACTGTTTGATATTTAAAATGAGTGGAAATAAATGATTTATGCTAAAATGAGTTGTTTGAAATAGAACTGTTTGATCATTTAACTATATGTAAACAAATGACTGATGTTTATTTGAATTGTTATGTACTATAGGTAAATACGGCTATTTACGAAATGTACACGGGACGTTCATTACATATATACATAACGTAGAACACATAAAGAACATAGGAATCTCGAAATTCGAAAACACGTAACGACTTGTTTGTTCAGGTGCGAAACTTTTTTATTACTTTTGAGTTAAAGGTTTTGACACTAAGAGGAGAGACACAATCTTCTATGCTGTCTTATTTATTTGGCCCCCATCTCGCGCAAGTTCGCCTCGCATCTGCAAGCTCCAAAAGTCGATCCTCCTCGTTTGGCATCTCGTATTCAACTCCCTAACTTTCTTTCAATTCTCCACAAATCTCTGCACGCTTCCGGTGCGTGGTCTTTTACTGGAGTTTGAGTGACAGCAAGTCTCCTCAGGTCACCAGGACTCTTCTCAGTATTCTGGCTGACTTCAACAATGCTGTACTCTGGACGGTCTCAACTCATCCTCCCATTACCATTATCTCCAGCTCTCTTATTAAGCCTGTGTGTTTCATTCTTGAGGACAGATTCTGGTTTGTGCATATACCATTTGGCAGTATAGTCAATTTTAAATTTCTTGCACAATTCCTAGTGGATGACCTTCAACACCCAGTCATATCTGGTCTTGTACTCCTTTTGTGCTAGTTTGTTGCATTCATTTATTATGGGATTAATCATTTTGTCTCTATCACTACACAACCTACACTTGCAATTCTGTTGCGTCTTATCAATATTTTTACTTTAATATAGTTGGTCTATATGCCATTGTTTTGAGCTGCTATTAGAATTGATTCAGTTTCTCTTTTAAAGTTTCCCTTGCTTAGCCATGTCCAGGTCTTTTATTATTATTATTATCATTACTATTATTAATATTGTTGTTATTATTGTTTTAAAACACACACACACACACACATATATATATATGTGTGTATGTGTGTGTGTATGCAAGTGTGTTGCATTCATAATATGTAATTTGTATAGTATGTATATTATATATAATATATAATATATATTTTATTTCTATTAATGATATAAACTAGAAAAATACTGAGGATGTATACTTTTATTTTTCAATTGATATAAATTACAAATGATTATTATTATTATTTTAAAACATACATATATATATATATGTGTGTGTGTGTGTGTGTGTGTGTGTGTGTGTGTATGCATGTGTGTTACATTAGTAATATGCAATCTGTATAGTACGTATATCATATATAATAAATATTTCATATAACCCTTATTTTTTATCAGTATGAAAGTAAAAAAGTAAAGTTGGTGACTTTAGTCAAGGGTGACCCGAAGGCTCCCTTTTCATTCGCTACTACACTGAGGTGAAGTGAAGGACACTACTCTATTCCCTGGATTGCTCCACTTTACTCTTGATCCATACCTTATAATGCTGAGTGTTAAGCAAGGTGGCATCGAGTACTTTTTTTTGAGTCTGTGGCATGACTCGACTTGGGATTGAACCCCAGTCTTCTGGACTATTGGTGAACACTCTGCTCATTAGACCAATGGCCCAATTAATCAATATAAATTACAAATAATTTTATAATAATTATAATATCTTTGTTAGGGTCATGATGCTGGTCAGCAGTTTTATTTTTTGATTGATTTATTCAATCTAAAATAAAGTAGTAATTTCAATATTTCTTTTTTAAACTGTAACTTCTAAGCTATTTTTACTATGTCTGTATGTTGTTGCCTTGGTTACAGATAAGCATGAATTCCTCATCATCATCATGAATCAATAAAAATATAAATCATAAACTATTGATTCTGAGATAACTACAAAGAAGATGTAATTGACCTGCTATTCTTTGACAGTTCTGTAATAATCTTTCTTCCAAGCAAAGGTGTGTGAAAATTATATCAGCAAAGCAAAATTTCTCTTCAACCTGTTATTCTTTGGCAGTTTTGTAGTAATCTTCCTTCCAAACAATTGTGTGGATAGTTGTATGAAAGTGATATTCAGGAATAAATTAAGAATTTGCGTTGGGCAAGGTGATGATGCTGGAAACAATCATGGCGTGTAGACAATTGACTGAAATGATATTCAACGATGAATCAAGAATCTGTATTGTCCAAGGCAATGAAGTAGAATATTTTGTCTGGTGCTGTTCAAATAAAACATATGAAGATGACTGCCTGAAGAAAACAAGTAGATTTCCAAAGTCATTCATGATATCGGATTGTATGTCATTTAAAGGACCAATAGAAATAAATAGAAATAAAACTTTTTGAAAATTAAATGTAAACAAATATAAGCTTACTGATACTACTCATGACAAAAATTAAGGAATTATCACTCTTAAAAGATGTTTATTTGACTCTTAGAGTTTTTTTTATTTAGTAGTAAATAAACTAAAGAGAAACAATCATGGCATGTGGACAACTGATTGAAATGATATTCAGCGATGAATCAAGAATCTGCATTGTCCAAGGCAATGAAGTAGAATATTTTGTCTGGGGCCATTCAAATAAAACATATGAAGATGACTGCCTGAAGAAAACAAGTAGATTTCCTAAGTCATTCATGATATCGGATTGTATGTCATTTAAAGGACCAATAGAAATGGTAATCATTATCTCAACAATAAATGTACTAGTGTACATTGAAATCCTGGATAATTTTCTTATTTCATCCATAGAAAATTGGTTTGGTGATGATGAAATCATTTTTTAGGACAATAATACATCTAGTCATAGAGCAAAGGGGATTAAAGCTTTTCTTCAGAAAATGCTTATAAAAATCAATGATATGGCCAATGAACAGTTTGGATCTAATTCCATTTGAAAATTGGTGGTTGAAATCTTTTAAAAATGGTCCTTGAGAAGGTTCCATCCACCAAAGCAGATTTATTAACTGCCATTTGGGAAAATTGGAAGCACTTTGATAAAGAATATTGTTTTAAATTAGTGAAATCCATACCTGAAAGAATTAATTCTGCTATGAAAGCTTGAAAAGGGGCAACTAAGTTTTGAGTTTAATTTTTTGTCAATGGATTCCATGAAGATTTTTTCAATATTGGGTTATTCCATAATATTTTCCTCTACTTGGCTTGGAAAAAAATTATACCATTTATTCAAATAATTTAATTTAATTGGTTTAAGGTATATTTTATGAATCCAGAATGTTTAAATATCATATAAAAATGTTTTGTATTTTATTTTTTATTAGTTTCTTGCTGCTAAATAAAACACCAATGTGAACTGCTTTTAAGGATGCTTATTCTATGATTTTTGTCTGGAGTAAAGTTCAAAAAATAAGTGAATGGTTTCTATTAGATTGATGCCAAACTGTTTTCAATCACTATTAGGTTGGAAAGAAAGTTATGGCCTAAAATTGATTTACATTAAATGGTAAATTAAAAATTTAGTCAAGGTAATAATTTTCTTCATTTTGTATGACATGATTCCATCAAGCAGGCAAATTATTAATGATGCAGGAATAAGATTCTTTGGGTTTCTTGGGGGGGGGGGATTCTGTCTCTTTTAACCTCTATACAATTGGTGTTCTGTTTCATATCAAAGAAATGCTGTAAAGATCTGATCATCAAATGAAACAATGTTGGTAGAGTAGAGCGGATGAGGTTAGTCTTCCATGTTCAGAATCAAACTCTTTTCCTGTGTGCATTTTGCAACCCGTGTTCTTATTTTGTCATGCAAGTAACACACTTTTGAAATTGATCAGTGAAGCTCACTTTATGAATAAAAAGTCATGTAGTGATTCTCAGTTGGTGATGATAACTCTTAGAACTGATTCTTTTATTACCATTTAATTCTCCATTTAATACTTTTGCCCAGTCAGCTGGGTGGGTGCTGTAGAATACACCGACTGCACCTCTGCAGAGAGGTAAGCCCCCCACCCCACCCCAATGAGTGTCCTGGATATGACACTAAACAATCTGATGGTGAGGTTCCAGTGATGCGGGGGCTTTCGGGAATGTGGAGCACCCATTCATTGCCATTGCTCCCACGTCCACTCTGGCCCGACATGGTAGCACCTGATAGGACCATATCTATGGGTTAAATAGAACTAATGGCATACTTATGCTAAACTGAATTGTTTGATTAAACTGAATAGCTTGAAATAGAAATGTTTTTGACAATTAAGCCGTACTTACATTTAAACTGTGTGTTTATGCTAAACTGAATTATTTGAAATGGAACTGTTTTTTGACATTGAAACTGTATTTATACTAAACTGAATTTTTTAATATAGAACTGTTTTGACACTTAACTGTGTGTAAACAAAATCTGTACTTATACTAAACCGAATTAGCAGAATTAGAACTGCTTGACTAAACTGAATAGCTTGAAATAGAAATGTTTTTCAAAATTAAACTGTACTCACATTTAAACTGTGTACTTATCCTAAATTGAATTGTTTGAAATAGAACTATTTTCATAAAAATTGATTTGGCATTAAATAACCTACAAAGGTTGATATGCCATAAAACCCAAACAACCAAACCAACCCAACCATTTAATACTTACTTTAATAACACCTTTTATATCCTATCAAATATCTTCTTAAGGAATAATTCTAACTTTGGTTCAAGAACAGGCTTTTCCTTGAAATGTATATAATTACACAACTCCTCCATCATGAGCAGGATATGATATAAGGTCAATTTGTGGAGTTCAACTGGTTGGAATTCATTTTCCTTCTAAAATGGTTGCCCAACCAAAGCTAAAGAACCAAGTCTGCCCTACAATTTACCTATGTAAAGTTGTAAAGTTGGCAACCTTAGACAAGGGTGACTCGAAGGTTCCCTTTTCGATAGCTACTACACCAAGGTGTAGGGGAGGACGCTACTCCATTCCCTGGATTGCACCACTTTACCCTTGATCCTTACTTTATAATGCTGAGTATTAAGCAAGGCAGTTTCAAGTACCATTTTTTGAGTCTTTGGTATGATTGGACTTGGGATTGAACCCCAGTCTCCCAGACCATTGGCGAACACTCTACTCATTAGGCCAATGGCACGGTTTCATGCCTTTACCAAGGGCATTAGTGCAAAGTGAAACACAAACAAGCTTGCCTAGGAATTGAACAGGTTGCAGATTTAATTTCCTATGAAAATGCCCGTTATACGAAGCATGTCTTCCTTGGAAGGTAGCCATTGTATTTCACTAAATGTGACCATAAAAAACCTACTTTTCATCATTGTTGAAGATTCTTTCCAGAAACAACATGTCTTTTTCTTAATGACAAAAGTTTGGACTCTTTGATTAAGATCAGAACCAATTAGAACATGTAGAAGTCATTGTCCAAATTTGGATACTTTTACTCATTAGGTGGGTTATGATTGGCTGTATTGAAGCATTGTTCCATTTCTCATTTTGTCACCTAATGATTTTCTTTCATTCTGGTTAGGAGAGCTTGATTGATGGTGGTCATCCAGAACAAGAGGAATCCTTGATGGTAAAATTTCTTAATCAAATCTAAGTAAATTGCAAGCATCTACTGGTATTTAAGACTTTACTTCTGTAGACCATATAAAAATGTTAGACAGTATAAAAATACCTTGTTGCTTTTGAATCTGATTAAATCTTGTTGAACTTGAAAAATATGCAATCTCTCAAATGGGTTTCGTCTACACTAATTTTTATAGTTCTCATCAATTAAAAAATTATTCAACTTGGCATCAAATATTCGTGAAATAAAAAAGGAAAAGTCAGAACACTAAGTTATATGCATAGCTGTACATTAATAAGAATGATTCAATAAGAACTTTAAAATTATTATTGCAAAACAAGGAACATAGCCACAGATTATCATTTTAGTTTACATAGATTTCATAACTTGTGAATAGATTATTAAATTATTATATGCTTTAATTCAATTAGAAACATTTTGAAGTGTTCAGGCGTAATGGCTAAACTTGCTGGTTTACAACCTTAAAGCAAGTGAGTTCAAACTCTAGTTACAGTGTTATATATTGACTCTCAACCGAGCCATCAATCAAGTGATGCACTTGTGTAAATAAGCGGAAGAACAGTGGAAGCAGGTGGGCGTTAGACAATAATTTAACCAGGTGCCTGGGACAGTTCAAGTCAGTTAGAGAAAGGAAGTCAGCATGAGAACCAGCTTGCAGACTGAGAGCTTTGCGGCCTTCAGTGACCCACGGTTGAGCAACCCAGCCAAGATGCGAAAGAAGTGCTACTATGGTCAGAAGAACTTGGGTCAATATAGCAGTCTGTCCCTGTCTCCAACTCATCTCTCACACTTCACAAATATCACCCTTTTGAGAATACGGTGTGAGAGATATATTTTTATAAAGAAGTGTGTTCATTCGTTCATTGTGGATCGTAAATCAATGTTATAATTATGGGTATACAACAACAGTATTACATTCACTTTTAGACAAATACATTTGGGAAACGTATGAACCCTCCTTATCCTTCCAGTTATGGGTAAAATAGTATCACTGGTGTTCTAAAAGAATGGCTTTGGCATTAAATAACCCACAAAGATTGATATGCCATTGACAATAAGAAAGACTGAAAGGAAAAAAAAGTGGAAGACAGACAGAAAGAAAGAAAGACAGTGAGGAAAAAAAGAAAGACAGGAAGAAAAACACAGTAAAGTTGGTAGGTTGGTTGGTTGGTTGGTTGGGTTTTATGGCATATCAGCCTATGTAGGATATTTAACACCAAATCCTGTTTATATATGATCTTAGATAACATTTTAAAATGAACCAGAGCTCATTTGTTTGTATACAGTTAAATGTTTATACATATGATTTCTAAGTCAATAGTTGGTAATCTTATTTCTAAATTTGTTGATTATCACTAGGTCTAGTCGCCTGGCCAAGATTAGATGATCTGTTTGTATATTATTATTATTACTATCATTAATATTATCATTATTATTATTAGTAGTAGTAGTAGTAGTAATAGTAGTATACTCCTGGTGAGTTTTTCACACCTTCATTAGCTGGTTGTCTTTTTTCTGAAGTCTGATGGACAGCAAGTCTCTTTAGGTTTCCAGTACTCAACTCAGTATGCTGGCTGATCTCAGTGAATGGTTCCAAATATTTCAACATGAATAATTCTATCTTGTATTAATCATTTGTTTGCACTCACCTAGTTGTAACGTTGGTGACATAAGTTGCGGGTGACCCGAAGGCTCCCTTTTCACTAGCTACTATACCGAGGTGTAGGGGAGGGCACAACTCCTTTCCCTGGATTGCTCCACTTTACCCTTGATCCATACTTTATAATGCTGAGTGTTAAGCAAGGCAGCATCAAGTAACATTTTTTGAGTCTTTGGTATGACTCAACCTGGGATTGAACCCCAGTCTCCCGAACTGTTAGCGAACACTCTACTCGTTAAGCCAATGCCCCGGTTCTGTTGTACTAACCTAAATAGTTTCAAATATTGCTATCTAACATAAATAGTTCTTTTTACACACAGCTAAATGGTTACAAGCATTGCTATGTAATGCTAACAATTTAATTTAGGCACACAGTCAAACAGTTTCAAGCATTGCTAATCAACACAAATAATTCCATTCAACCCACAATTAAATAGTCAAACAGTTCTATTTCAAATAATTCAATTTGATATAAGTCATTTGTTTAAACTCAGTTTAAATAATCAAACAGTTCTATTAGACCCATAAATAGAACCCTATCTGGTGTTACCACACCAGGTCAGAGTGGATCTGGGTGCAATGGCAATGAAGGGGTACTCCATATTACCAAAAGCTTCTGAGCAGGAGCCTCATCAGCTGATTGTTTAGTGTCATATCCAGGACACTTGTTGTGATAGGAGGTCTTACCCCTCTGCAAAGATGCAGTTGATGTATTCTACAGTCCTAGCTGATTGGGCTGCAAAAAGAAAGAAAGAAAGAAAAAAAGAAAGAAAGAAGCTAACAGAATTTAATATCATCTCTATTTTTTTACCAGATTTTCAACTTGTTTTGGTCTGAGAATTTGAAATGAGTTATCATGAATATCAATAATTTTATTTATTTTTTATTTTTTGTATTTCAGATGGTTTATTTATTAGTCTCATTTAAGGGGAATTTTTTTTGGTATTATGGAGGCTAAATAGATGCAATTGCAAAGTCGGATGTCACAGACGGGATGTGTTGGTTTCTTTATAATGCTCTCTTGTAATTTTGTTTATTGGCCAAGTGGATATAGTGTTCACCAATGGTCCGGGAGACTGGGGTTCAATCCCAGGTTGAGTCATACCAAAGACTTTAAAAATGGTACTTGATAACTCCTTGCTTAACACTCAGCAATATAAGGTATGCATCAAAGGTAAAGTGGAGCAATACAGAGAAAGGAGTAGTGCCTTCCCCAAAACCTCGGTGTAGTAGCTGTTGAAAAGGGAGCCTTCTGGTCGCCCTCGATTATGGTTGCCAACTTTACTTTTACTAGTATTTTTTTAAAATTCTATTACTTGCTCTCAAATGGGATTAATTTCTATACTTCATTTATTCATGGGTTATTTTGATAATAACCCTGTTCACCATTTACTGGAAAGTAAGGAATCTAAAGGAATTGGCATACATGGCAATATTAAAAAAAACAGTTAGTTTCCTATGAGTCAGTAATTTTTTTTAGATTTGTAGAATATAATAAAAAGCACAAAAAAGCAAAGGGAGATAATATAGAAAACAAAATCTATTTTCTAAATTCTACAGTCCAAGGCCACAAATGAAGTGATGCTAAACTCTGCATTAGATTAAATTTCACAAGAAGATTGCTAGAAAATGAATGGATCAAAATGTTATAAAGAATAAAACAACAAGGATGAAGATAATCTAAAAATCATCCAGCAGCATTAAAATCTATATTTTTAATAATTCTCATGGGAAATGCATGAACCTATCTGTTTTCCCTCCAGTTATGGGTAAATAGTTGGGCAGACTGAGCCTTGGTTTAGTGACCAGTCTAGGAGAAGAAAAACACCAAATTCAAACCAGCTGAATTAACTATGATGGAGGGGTTGAATAAATACATACTTTAAAAATAATAAAATACAGGGTGTTTCAGAAAAATTGATATCATTTTGTAATCTAATAATTTGACCAGAAATGATCTGAAATTTTAACAGCATTGGGAGAAACAACTTAAAATTCTATGTTTTATTTCTTTTCATGTATAGAAATACCATTTATTTGGGAAAGAAAAGGTATTCAAACATTAAACATAGAATTTTGATTTGTTTCTGTGCTGTTAAAATTTCAAATCATTTGAATAAGAATTCAAGTTTGTGAACTCGTCTCTCTTTTTGCTTCTTTTAAATATTTGAAATTATATCAATTTTTCTAAAACACCCAGGACATTTCAAATTAAATCAAATTTTTTAATACAGCCTGTAATATAATGAGGAGAGTCTCCGACTCATAGGGGTTAACATGCTGGGCTGGGATATTGTTGTAAGTCTGAACTCCAGTCATGCTATTACATTCACTTTCTGACCCTTGGGAAAAGTATGAACTCCCTTATCCCCCACTTACCCAGTTATGGATTAAAGAATACAACTTCTGCGAGGATGGTTTCAGCATTAAATAATCCACAAAGGTTTTTTTTATATCAAACCTTGTATATAATAAGCAATTTATGAATATTTATTGGCAATGTTCTCTCTAAGCTGCATATTTGATATACATACATATATATATATATATATATATATATATATATATATATTATTTTTTTTTTGGAAATCAGACCTGACCGATAAAATGAAACAGTTTCTTCCAGGCAACGGTCGTATCGATATTGCTGTATGGATGCACTACTTGGACGCTAACTAAAGAAAAAAGTTTAATAATAAAACTTTCTTAGCTGAACAAGCAATTGTTCTTGCTCTAACTTTTGTTTCATAAACTTTCAACAAAAAACTCAATGATCATCTCAAAAGAAATATTTTTTGCAAACTACATATCTTCAATCACACACAGGCTTTTTGATCTGATGCAATTCAAGAAAAATTGGAAGGTACATTGTTTACAGGATAAGTTATCAGTTTTATCACAAGTGTGAGACAATATGGATTGGAAGATTATGATACGTTGATATTAAAGTTGGAATAAAGCCCAAAGAAGTTAGTGAGTCTTATTCTCCTGGACAGATTCTGGGCTGTGCTTATACCACTTGTTTATATGATCAAATTAAAATTTTTTACACAATTGCTTATAGATCACCTTCCCCACCCTGTCATGTCTCGTCTTATACTCTTTTTGCACTAATTTACTCCATTTTTTCGTCTGTCACCAAATAACCTACATTTACTATTTTGTTTTGTCTTATCTATATTTGCTTTAACATAGTTGGTCCTTATGGTATTGTTTTGTGCTGCTATAAAAAGAGATTTGGTTTCTCTTTTGAGGTTTCCTTTTCTTAGCCATGTCCAAGTTTTCTCATGTGAAATTTTGCTTGTTTGTCACTTAAAATGTCCATACAGCTGTTTTTCTTCCCATTTTTGTTTTCTGGTTGTTGTTGTCCTGTTGATCCTTGTGTTATTTGTGTTGTTTCTGGCCACTGTAATTCGTCTTTCTTTTCTCTTTTTTATGCCATCTTCAAGTTGTCTTATTGAAGCATTGATGCTATCCCCACTGCTGGAGAGTCCTCTTCCTCCTTCTTTTCTTGACACATATAGTCTGTCTATGTCATCTTTAGGATGTAAAGCCTTATGCATCATCACAAGTTTTCTTGTTCTCTGGTTCATTTGTTGAGGTTCTTCCCTTATCCACTTCAAGAATGATCTCGAGTATCTTACGAGGGGGACAGCTGAGGTATTTAACTCTTTGATGAGATTTCTGTTATATAGTTTGGTTTCAAGTAGTTTTCTCATTCTTCTTTTTTTTCTTTCATTTCTGCATGTTTAATGGTGTCCGCTTCCAATTTTCCCAAGTATTTGTAAGTTTCCTTTTCTCCGAGTGTTCTGATTTTTTTCTTCATTTGATAGTTCTATTCGTTCTGTCATTTGCCATTTTTCCCTTTTCATTATTAGCATGGCACATTTTTCTATGCCAAATTCCATCCCTGTATCCCCACTGTACTGGGTGGAACGATAAAATTGTCGTCCTAAAGAAAACAACAGCTTTATTTTAAAACTTTTATTGAAAAAATCAATTCAGGTAACTTGATTATGTAGTAGAGCTAACATCTATTCAATGTGGCCGCCTTCAGCCTCAATCGCTGCCTCAATACAGATCCAGAACTGGGAGCATGCCTTTTCTACAAGTGCTGGCGGGAGCTCGGCAAATAGTTGGCAGATGGTGGCAATCATGCTGGCTTTGGTAATGTGGGAGGTCGTGCTGGTGATGTTCTCGACGTATGACCAAACGAAGTAGTCCAGCAGGTTCAGGTCGGGGGAGGATTTGGGCCAGTGAGAGAAGGGTACAAAGTCGTAGCACTCCTTCTGAAGTCAAGTCTGGGTCTCTTTGGACGTATGGGCCGGTGCCAAGTCCTGCTGCCACACCCAGGGTCTGCCACCGGCCACCTGATTGCACCAGGGGATCACCACACTCTTCAGCACATCTAGGTACACTTTGGTGTTGACTTTCAAGCCGACTTCAAAGATGTGAGGTAGCATGATGTGGTCCTCACTTGAAACCACACCAAAGACCATAACCGTAGTCATCCAAAGGGTCGTCCGATGTGTTGAGCGGTGCCCTCAAGCGTTGAACCGTCCAGATTTGCATTTTGAGGGTGCTGGCGATGGTCCTGTTCTCATAACTTGGATCGGTAGAGAGCATAAGTTGTACAGCGGCGCATCTCTGATCTCGCTCGTTGAACATTGTGTCACTTTCAGACATGATAGAAGGTTCCTATCACTCTTGGGATTTCTACACAACTGGCCAACAAGTAGATGGTCAGCAACAAAAAACGAAAACCGGTTTTCATTAAATGGAAATGGAATCATGTTGTCTTTTCTAGGGCGACAATTTTATTGTTCCACCCAGTATATTTTCATTGCTTGTATTTTTTTTCATTTTTGGCAAACAGTTTGATGTCATCCATGTACATTAGGTTAATTTTTTCTTGCAATTTATGAAGTTTGTATCCACCTGTGTATTTCCTAAGTATGTGATTCAGTAGCATCACTGTTATTACAAATAGTAATTGTGATAATGCATCTCCTTGAAAGATACCTCTCTAGATTTCACTTCATCTAAACTTTTCCTCTTCTCCTTTTCTCTCCATTTTTTCATGGTTTCCTCAGTAAACATTATTATTTTGTTGGATATGGAGGTGCCCGTGGTGTAATGGTTATTGTCGCAGGATAAGGACACAACGACACAAGTTCAAATCCTGGACCTGACTGATTGCAGTTCACATAGCACTAATACCCTTGGGAAAGGTATGAATCCAATTATTCTCCCTCCAGCTATGGGTAAATAGTAGGGCAGACTAGGTTCTTCAGCCTTGGTGAGGCAACTAGTCTAGGAGAAGGAAAACTCTGAATTCAAACCTGTTAAACTCTGCTTAAAAATTGACTTTGTGTCATATCCTGCCCGAGCGGAGGGGTTGGTAAATATGATTACTTTGTTGGATATCTTATACATTTTGAGGCAGTCTATTATCCAGCTTTGGGGGACTATATTATTGGCTTTTTTGCAGTCAATCCACGCCATAGCTACATTTTTTAATTTCATTTTGCTCTCCTTAAGAATGTTTTGATCGATGTATAGTAGATCTCTTGTTCCTCTTGTTTCCTTGTGGCATCCTTTCTGTTCTTCACAGAACAGTTTCCAGCTTATTAGTGAATAGTAAATCTCCTCCCTGATTTGTGCCATTAGTATTTTCCACCTCATTGGTAAGAATGTTATGAGTTTGTATTTGTTGAGGGTGGTTCCCTTTTGGGATCCTTTTTGAATCTAGGTGTTCTTTTCTTTGGTCATCCATGCCTGTCTGCCTTTTTCTTCTCAGCATCTATTCATTTTGATAGCCAGTCTGTTGTGGATGTAGGTG
This sequence comes from Sepioteuthis lessoniana, assembly GCA_963585895.1. Taxonomy (NCBI): domain Eukaryota; kingdom Metazoa; phylum Mollusca; class Cephalopoda; order Myopsida; family Loliginidae; genus Sepioteuthis; species Sepioteuthis lessoniana. Next base: position 67,695 of record CAUZXS010006180.1, on the reverse strand, counting down.
AATTTTTTAAACCGGTATCCATGTATGCTACCATATGGTACCATATAATTGGATATAAACTATTAGTATTAGATAGGAATACTTGAAACCATATAATTGGGGGAGAGTCCCTGTGGTATAATAGCTAAAGTGCTGGACTGTTGTCCTGAAGTAAACAAGTTCAAACTCTAGTCATGCTATTACGTTCACTTTTGGAGTAATCATATTTACCAACCCTTCCGCTCGGGCAGAATATGACGCAAGGTCAATTTTTAAGTGGAGTTTAACAGGTTTGAATTCAGAGTTTTCCTTCTCCTAGACTAGTTGCCTCAGCAAGGCTGAAGAACCCAGTCTCCCCAACTATTTACCCATAGCTGGAGGGAGAATAATTGGATTCATACCTTTCCCAAGGGTATTAGTGCTATGTGAAATGCAATCAGTCTCGTCCAGGAGTTGAACTCGTGTTGCCGTGTTCATTTCCTACGATGATAACCATTACACCACGGGCACCTCCTTTTTGTCCAACCCCTCCGCTCGGGCAGGATATGACACAAGGTCAATTTTTAAGCGGGGTTTAACTGGTTTGAATTCAGAGTTTTCCTTTTCCTAGACTAGTTGCCTCACCAAGGCTGAAGAACCTAGTCTGCCCTACTATTTACCCATAGCTGGAGGGAGAATAATTGGATTCATACCAACAACACTTAGACCCCATATTAATTCACTGCATATCATCGTTCAGTGTTATTATATGGTTGTTTTTTATTGTTTTCCATGATCCTTGTTTGAATATTATTTTGCATCAAACTTTTTATTAGATAAATAACTATAATATATATATATATATATATAGATTACCTTCAATGAACACACATATAGATCACAATGTAAACAGGTTCCAAAATAAGGGGATGTATCAATTGCATATTTATGCAAAGTATATCATAGTTAGGTGCTATTGTGCTCTTTGTATCATTTGTAGTTCATATGGAGATGAATTATCATATTCCCATATTTTCCATAATAGAAGATATTACTTTCAGAACAATCTCTTATGTGTTCAGTATCCAGGCTATATATATGTAGCAGAAAGAATTTTGTATTTTTGTTTGGCACATAAATTAATTTGACCATGATGGTCGTCGCATATTTTCACCCAATGAGGATGACTTATCCTATTCAGCCCGGACCATTTTCCTGGACAAGATAAAAATGGTGAAAACCCGCCAAACTACCTCTTCCTCAGTAACCATTCGAGCAGGATGGACGTACTTTCTGTCTGCTCCCTTCATAGCAGCAGAATCACAATACCATGAGGAAAGCCATCTAATTTATGGACCTCTTGAGTCTACCCTCTTAGACCAAGGGTTCCCAGTTGAATATGAATTAGATGCATGTAATCTGCCACTGACAGGAACACCTTTATGTCACCTCTAACCTTAGCTATGTCTACAGCGATGTGTAATTCCGCTCAGACATCCAGCTACCTCATTCCTGGGCAACATTTTCTGGAGACTTTCATGCCTCTCTCCTACAACAACCAGGACCACACATTTATGGGTGACTACATCATTCCTGACCTTAACCAGCAAACACAACTTTTGCTATGTCTATAGCAACACATATTCCGCTCAGACATTCAGCATTGCCTTGACTGCAGAGACGCACATTCTGCTCTGGCATTTAGCTGCTATAATTCCTTCTCAACTCAATAACTATTTCCTTCCTTCCTTCCTATGAGACTTGCAGCATAAAGGTACCCTTTATTCTGGCTATCATCAAACCTTCTTGAAAACCTTACGGCATCTTTGTTATTCTCCTTCATTTTTCCTCCAAATATAGCAAGGAATTAACATAACAATTATCCTCGCTAAATATGTATAAACTGGATTTGGCCTTAAATAACCAACAAGAATTGATATGCTTTAAAACCCACCCACCCAACCAACCAACCAGTATATAGGCTCATTTTCATTGGTGATTATGTATAAAAAAATAGTGTTTTGTTGCAGAAAACTTTCTCTATCCAATAGTGTTATGGCACTCCATGTATTTGTTGTAGTTTATGTAAATCGGTAGATCAGTGGCTTTACCTTCAGAGCATCTGTCTTTCTTTGAAAGATAAAGAATAAATACCAACATTATTTGTGTAGAAGATGTGCTATTTTCCTAGGTTTTTCAGCCCAAAAGTTAGTGTTGTGTATCATACACAAGAATTTTTAATTAAGTTTTTTTCTAGGCCACATGCCTCACCATATTAGGAACAGGATGACCAAAATTAAGTTATATCTCTAGTCCAAAATAATGTGTTTTACACTATTACCAAGAAATATCCACAGGAATAATTGTTTGTCTATAATTTTGTTTCTCCTAATCTTAGCTTATTTTTGCTGAAAGCTTGTGTCAACATGTTGTGTGTTTGCACTAAATATTGTGCAAATTTTGTCTTTTAAGACACATTGTAAACTATATAAATTCTTATTTTTAGTTAGTACAAACTGATAATAGTTGAAGAAATTCTAAATTTTGATTCAATTTGGCAGTTACAAATTCTAAATTGCCCAGTCAGCTGGGGCTGAAGAATACACTGACTGCTTCTCTGCAGAGGGGTAAGACCCCCGCCCAGTGAGTTTCCTGGATATGACACTAAACAAACTGAATTGTTTGAAATAGAACTGTTTTGACATTCGATTGTATATGAACAAAAGCTATACTTATACCAAACTGAATTGTTTGAATTAGAATTGTTTGACTAAACTGAATAGCTTGAAATAGAAATGTTTTTGACAATTAAACTGTGTACTCATGCAAATCGGAATTGTTTAAAATGGAATTGTTTTTGACATTGAAATTGTACTTACACTAAACTGAATTGTTTAATATAGAGCTGTTTTGACATTTAACTGCATGTAAAAAAAATCTGTACCTATACTAAAGTGAATTAGCTGAATTAGAATTGTTTGACTAAACTGAATAGCTTGAAATAGAAATGTTTTTTGACAATTAAACTGTGTACTCATGCTAAACTGAATTGTTTGAAATAGAACTGATTATTTCTATAAAAATGGATCTGGCATTAAATAACCTACAAAGGTTGATATGCCATAAAACCCAACCAAACAACAACAAATTCTAAAAGGTCAGTGTGTATTATACAGAAGAAATTTTTCTCCAGAATTTTGTTGTCTAAAATTGAGGGTGCATGTTATACATAAATAATTTTTGTAATCAAAACCTGCTAAAAAATCGAGACATACAAATTTTAATAAGTACTGGAAAGAGCTGCAAAACATTGGCAGGAAACAGCTTTTCAGTTGGCTTCTCTTCAATGCAATTTATGCTAACATAGACTTAAAATCAATTAAAGTGTCTTTCTACCTGAAATGTATTTACTGACTGATTCTTATTGGAAAATAGCATTTGGAGTTTTTATCTTTTTAAGCTATAAGTTAGAATAATCAAATTGGCTGTACATTTTAATCTACAAAATTTGTGATAGACTTTTCTCACTAGCAGTAAAGCTGATTTTCCTGACAATAATTTCACACTAATTTAAATTGACATTCTAACCTTGGTTAAGTTTTTTTAATAAAGATTAAAATAACCAGGCACATGACTCCCCTGTTATTTTCTAATGTTTGCCTAGTCTAGCACACAGGTTTCAAATTGCTTACAGTACCTGCGATAGGTAATGGTCACTCATTTAATTACTTAGGCTCATCACAGTTTAACTTTGGTGATCTGTTGGTTTGGCTTGGTTCAGTTGTTTGGGTTTAATGGCATATCAACCTTTATAGGTTATTTAACACCAAATCCATTTTTATACAAATAGTTCTATTTTAAACAATTCAGTTTAGCATGAGTACACAGTTTAATTGTCAAAAACATTTCTATTTCAATCTATTCAGTTTAGTCTAACAATTCTAATTCAAACAATTCAGTTTGGTATAAGAAGAGTTTTTGTCCATATACAGTTAAATGTCAAAACAGTTCTATTTCAAACAATTCAGTTTAGGGTAAGTACAGTTTCAATGTCAGAAACAGTTCTATTTCAAACAATTCAGTTTAGCATAAGTACGCAATTTAGTTCTATCTGACCCAAAAATAGGACCCTATCAGGTGCTACCACTCCGAGCCTGAGTGAACCTGGGAGCAATGGCAATGAAAGAGTACTCTGCATTCCCCAAAGCTCCAGCATTACTGGAACCTCATCATCAGATTGTTTAGTGTCATATCAAGGACACTTGTTAGGCGGGGTCTTACCCCTCTGCTGAGAAGCAGTCAGTGTATTCTTCAGCCCCAGCTGACTAGACAAGTGATCAGTTGGGAACAAGTGCTTTCCACATGATTTGACCATAAGTCAATCATGTTTGTTTTGATTGATTTATTGATTGATTTTAATAGCATCTCAAAAAGTCAAGAATTATTTCATGTCTACCGGTTAGGGAATTATATTTATTGTGTATTCATGTTAACCTTTTTTGTGTTGTTGCTTCCGAAGGTTTTTTTGTACATGTGTAGAGAAGAGGAAAATTTCGTATTTTGTTTTGGCGCGCAATTTAATTCAACACTGAATTTCACCCAATCAGGATAACTTATCCTATTCAGCCCGGACCTTCATTTCCGGCTAGCAAAACGGGTGAGCGGCCAAATCCACTCTCTTCGGCTTGAGACGGCGACCAGAACAGACATGCCTCTGGTCGTCCCTGCTTAACGATGCTTTTTAACTAGACAAGCCACCCAGTGTGGACAACTCACTGTGGCTTTAACACTAGCAGCAGCAACATGGACACTCAACGAGGGAACCATCTAATTTATGGATTCTTTACGAGGAATCCCAGTTGAACATAAATTAGAAACATTCAGCATGCCTTCCACAGGCACCACTTCATGTCACCCCAAAAATTGACTATGTCGATTCGAGCGTAACTCCGCTCTCGACAACATGGAGATATCGCAGACTCTCCTCCAAAAACCAGATACAAAACTACACGGTGACTTTAAACACATCCCTCACACGTCCAACAAACGCTGCCATCTCAACATCCCGCTAAGCCGTTTCGTCTCCAAAACTACAAGTCTAAACACCACGAGTCTTGCAGCTTCCAAAAAACAAACCATATTCAAAGCTGCAAATAAAGAACTTTCGTTGTTGTGTTGTTAAAGAAAAGTTTTGTAATTCATTTGTGTTGCCTAAAAAATATAGTGCTAAGCAAATAACCATTTCACTCAGCTATACACGGTTCTATCAAAGACAAATCGTTTTTAAACCGATCCATTTGACCCATAGATCAGGTACTACTACCCTGGATCAGGTTAGTTTGTAAGCATACAAACACTGTACCAAAGCTAAAGTGCCTGTGGTGTAGTCGTTATCGCCGTAGGAAATGAACACGGCGACACGAGTTCAAATCCTGGACGAGACTGATTGCATATCACATTGCACTAATACCCTTGGGAAAGGTATGAATCCAATTATTCTCCCTCCAGCTATGGGTAAATAGTAGGACAGTTTAGGTTCTTCAGCCTTGGTTAGGCAACTAGTCTAGGAGAAGGAAAACTCTGAATTCAAACCTGTTAAACTCCACTTAAAAATTGACCTTGTGTCATATCCTGCCCGAGCGGAGGGGTTGGGTAAATAGTACCAAAGTTAAGGCTATTCCTTCGCTGTTTTCTGCGAGACAATGACTGGGCAACCTGTTTCAATATATATTTCAATTTTATAAGGAACCTTGCATGGTGTAGTGATTAACGAGCTAAACTAGCAGAACATTACAAGTGTGTTTAATTCTTATTTAGTGCCCCATACTCCTGACTTGTGCCACAACTTAGCTTATCTAATAAATAATGATTCCATCTTTATTATCACGTTTATAATACTCTTTTTAGCTTTAATTATTATTTCATTTATATTATTGATGACCTCAGGGTCTTTTATTTTAATCAAGAAAATAGAAATAAAAATATTGTCAAAATTGATAAAACGTTCAGACATCTTTTGCAAACATTTTTCCCTCTTGTTAATAATTTGTGCTAGATTTTTCTTGTTATAAATCTAAAAATAAGAAAAGTAATAATTATGTTACCCTGAATAAAATTCTTGACATAACTATCCTTAAACGACGCAAGTAAATCTGCGCACAAACGTGAGCACGCGCGTGCGTGCGCACACATACACACACACACGCGCACGCGCGTGCACACAGACGCAAGCACACACACACACACGCACGCACGCACACCCCTATGCACACGCACATCCACACATGCAGACTCACCCACCAGCCTAAAAACCTATAATACAAATAACACAATAGTTCCAAATAAACAATAAAACAAAACAGCAGGAGTTACATCCCTTCATCTAAACAATTTTTATTCTCAGGGCACTCCGTAATGCTTTTAGAGGTTCAGTCTAGTACGCAATTTTCGGCAAACTCGACTATGCACAAAATTGTGGGTGTATACTAATGCCAACACATGTTTAGAATGTACTTTTCCTGAAATATACATTACAAAGATTTCATATTTTTTTCGTCCACGCTTAAACTGGTATTTGAGCTATTTTCTATTTACAATAGGAATAATGAATGTTTAGTGTTTTTTTTATAAGAAAATATTGCGTGTGTGAGATATTTTGTGCTGATTGGCATAGTGTAATCTAAATGGCTTCAGTGGCCAATGTAGCATTTTGAATTACATCACCAACTCAAAATATTCTTGGCTATTATTTGTCACACACACACACACACACACACACACACACACACACACACACTATGTGGAGGATTTTGAATGTCAAGAGCCAATCCTATTGTTTGAAATCTAGCTATTAGTCACTGGAATCACTTATGTACTCAAGGAAAGTGTTCAAGTAATCTTAATGTGTTCATTTGCCTAAATACACACCTGTATATGAAGATATGCTGAGAAAAGTCAGTTGAAAGCACCACCAAAAATTATCTACCTTTATACTCTGCCTCATTCTAAACCATCTTGATCTTGCCTTGTTACTACCAACTGCGCAGAAAAGTTAATGAATGAAATTGTGCAAGTCAGTTCTCCCATAATTCTCACCTAAGTGAGCAATGGCTGAAATATCTATTTTCAACCTTTACAAATAAAGACTCTATGAATCTAATTTTTATTATTCTTTGGTTTGAGGGAATTGTGCAACAATATCACGATTAATTAATTGATTGACGTTAAAAGCATATCAACTTGTTTAGGGTTATTTTAAGCCAAGAAGTTAGGAATCATGTTAATAGTGTATTCATACTTATATTTTTTGTGGCTTGTTTCTTAAAAAAAATTTTTACTCATGGTCCTATCAAAAACAAAGAATTTTTAAACAGATCTTTTTGACCCATAGATGGGACCCTAACAGGTACTACCACTGTGGGTCATAATAGACCTGAGAGTAATGGTAATGAAAGTCTCCTCCCCATTCTCCATAGTATCCAGGACTGGAGCCACTCCAACAGATGCAGTTCAGTGTCATACCCAGGGTACCCCCTTTAGTGGGGTAGTCTTACCACTTTGTAATGTATTCAATGTATTCCAGAGCCTGCTGACAGGGCTCAATAGTATCATGTGATAAAACTGCTTAATCAATGTATCTATGAGTTGAAATAGTATTGATTCTACACTCACATCTATATATATATTTACCCAACCCCTCTGTCATGAGCAGAATGTGACACAGGTCACTTTGTTAAGTGGAGTACAGCTGGTTGGAATTCAGGGTTTCCATCTTAACTTGTTGCTTTATTAGGGCTGAAGAACCCTGTTTGCCCACCTATTTACTCATAGCTACAGTAAGAAGAAATGGATTCATGTTTAGCGAGGAGGGATTGTTACGTGTTGTTACGTTGTTACTTCCTCACTAAATGTTGTTGTAAAATAAAGGAGGTTGAACGAGAAGAACCAAGATACTGAAAAGTTTTATGAAGGTTTAATGACAGCCAGAATAAAGGTTACCTTTATGCGGAAAGTCTCGTAGTAAGGAAGTCGTTATGGAGTTGAGAATGAATTTTAGCAGCTAAATGCCTGAGCGAAATGTGTGTTGCTATCGTTAAGGCATTGTCAAATGTCTGAGTGAGATATGGTTGCCATAGGTGTAGCAAAGGTCGTTTGCTGGTTAAAGACAGGAATGATGTAGTCACCCATGAATGTGTGGTCCTGGTTATTGTAACAGAGAGGCATGAAAGTCTCCTGAAAATGTTGCCCCGGGATGAAGTAGCTGGATGTCTGAGTGAAATTGCATGTTGCAGTAAACATAGCTAAGGTTAGAGGTGAAATGAAGGTGTTCCTGTGTGTGGTGGATTGAATGCATCTAATTCATGTTCAACTGGGAACCCTCGGTCTAAGAGAATAGACTCAAGAGGCCCATAAATTAGATGGCTTTCATCATGGTGTTGTGATTCTGCTGCTATGAAGGGAGCGGACAGTAAGTAATTCTGTCCTGTTCGAAATATTTTGAGGAAGAGATAATTTGTCGGGTTTTCCACAATTTGGCGCTGCCCTGAAAAATGGTCCGGGCTGAATAGGATAAGTCATCCTCATTCGGTGAAAATATGCATCGACCATAACGGTCAAATTAATTAGGAGGTGCCCGTGGTGTAATGGTTATCGTCGTAAGAAATGGACACAGCGACACGAGTTCAAATCCTGGACGAGACTGATTGCATTTCACTTAGCACTAATACCCTTGAGAAAGGTATGAATCCAATTATTCTCCCTCCAGCTATGGGTGAATAGTAGGGCAGACTAGGTTCTTCAGCCTTGGTAAGGCAGCTAGTCTAGGAGAAGGAAAACTCTGAATTCAAACCTGTTAAACTCCACTTAAAAATTGACCTTGTGTCATATCCTGCCCGAGCGGAGGGGTTGGTAAATAGGATAACGGTCAAATTAATTTACGTGCCAAACAAACATACAAAGTTCTTTCTGCAACACATGCTTTTCCAAAGGGGATTAGCACAAATTTGAAAAACAGACGGCTTTATAGACGATTTGAATGTGGGTTGGCAATCTAATTTCCTATGACAATAACCATTGTGCCAAGTATGTCTTACACACACACACACACACATACACACATATATACTGATCATTATTATATGCCTAACTTTTATTTCTGCTGTTATAAATACCAGGTTTCTCCATACATTGAGGTTAAAAAATCTCCCTGTTTAATGTTTTATTTAGCTGTAAATAAACTAATAACAGATAATATAAAAACATTCTTCATTTAATAAGTCAACATTTAAGCTTCATGAAATATACTTTAAACAAACTAGATTAAATTATTTAAATTCATATAATAATTCTTTCCAAGCCAAGTAGAGGAAAATATTATGGAATAACTCAATATTGAAAAAAACTTTATGGAATCTATTGACAAAAAATTAAACTCAAAACTTAGTTGTGCCTTTTCAAGCTTTCATAACAGCTTTCAATTCAGGTATGGATTTCATTAATTTAAAACAATATTCTTTATCAAAGTGCTTCCAATTTTCCCAAATGGCAGTTAATAAATCTGCTTTGGTGGATGGAACCTTCTCAAGGACCATTTTTAAAAGATTTCAACCATCAATTTTCAAATGGAATTAGATCCAAACTGTTCATTGGCCATATCATTGATTTTTATAAGTATTTTCTGAAGAAAAGCTTTAATCCCCTTTGCTCTATGACGAGATGTATTATTGTCCTAAAAAATGATTTCATCATCACCAAACCAATTTTCTATGGATGAAATAAGAAAATTATCCAGGATTTCAATGTACACTAGTACATTTATTGTTGAGATAATGATTACCATTTCTGTTGGTCCTTTAAATGGCATACAATCCAATATCATGAATGACTTAGGAAATCTACATGTTTTCTTCAGGCAGTCATCTTCATATGTTTTATTTGAACAGCACCAGACAAAATTTCCAGCATCATCACTTTGGCCAATACAGATTCTTGATTTATTCCTGAATATCACTTTCATCCAATTGTCCACACAATATGATGGTTTCTCTTTATGCCACTTTTAACCTTAGGGCTAGTTTTACTGTAACGCGGGATTTAGGTCGCTGAGAGTGTTCTTAATTTCCGTTGGAAAGTTGACAACGACAACTTAATCCTTTTACACCATGTACTTATGTTTGGATGATTTTCTACTAACCTCTGTTGGTATTCCATGAGGTGTCCTTTTAGTGAGTACTAAAGTTCGTACTGCCTTGTTGGTAAAGAAAGTGTATGTATATATGTGTGTGTGTGTGTGTACATGTGTATGTATTTATTGAACCATTAGCCTAATAGGCAACTAACAGTTTTTGTCACGTTAACTCTATGGTGGTTACTGGTAAAAGAGACCGAATTCGCTTTTTTCTTTTCCTCACAGTAGGTCCAGCTTTTGGTATTCTTCAGCTGGCCGATTTGATTGGTTCAGTTCAACCAATTTACTTCTGTGCAGGAATTTATCCACCAGCAGGAAATAAATCTAATTCCCGCTACATCACTTTGTAAATCCTATTTCATTCCGCTGATTTCTTACACATCAGTCATTTGTTTTGTTGTACATTTTCTATTTCTATGGCATATTGCTATGAGTTTTTTTTTTTTATTCTGACTTTGATGTATTTCATAGTCAACCAGTATGTTTTCCATTTTTAACCACCCTATTTTTTTTTATATTTGCACCAAATTTTAGACCCAGCTGACTGAGAATAACAAATGTCTTTCACCACATTCAACTGTGGATTGCCTTTGTTATATAATTACGGAATGATTTTTTTATATTAATCATTTTTCGTTAATTATATTTTATCATTCAGTTTGGTTGGGCTTTGAACTATTCGGCTCTTAGTTCAGTTGCATAGCATTGGGTGCAGTTTTGCGGTTGCACATAAAGAATATGACAATCACAAGTGTCATAATAAACCCCAGATAGAAAATAGGGCTGGAGAGTGAATGACATCATGCCTGGAAGCGATGGTCTGGAGAATTTGAAGATTTTGAAAAAGAGGCAGTTGGAAGGTTGACTTTGGGCCATATAGACAGATAGTTGCGTTGTCTGCCTAAATGGCAGACAGTTGAGAAGTTGTATTCCGACCATGATGTTGAGAAGTTGAGATAAGATCACGATGTTGAGAAGTTGGGGTCCGAAAGTCCAGAAGTAAATAAACGTTCGTACCTGAACAACGGAGTCGCCTGTGTACTGTGTATTTGAGTCTGCCCGAGTATTTGTATCCGCATGTATTTGTTAATGTGTTGTATCGCTGTTGTGATTGAGGTGTTTATGGCTATATAACACCTTCTTTGATGAGTTTTATTATCCTTTCCATTGTTTCAATTGATAGTTCTTTTGTTGGAGTCATATTTCCTTTCAATTAGCTATGCCTAACTGCTTATTGAGACCTTCAAGAACTGACTTTTAATTGCACACCAATGTGCATATCTCGGCTTTAGCATGCAAATTACAAGATTATTCAATAATTTTTCATCAATATTTGTTTATTTCATTATATTTACTTCTGCATTGCTTGAAAAAAGATTATACCATTAATCTAAATAATCTAATTTAATTTGTTTTAGGTATACTTTATGAAGCCAGAATGTCAGGTTATTAAATAAAAAATGTTTTGCATCATATCTGTTATTAGTTTATTTACTGCTAAATAAGAAAACCCCCAATGTGAACATCCTCTAAATGCGACAATTCTATATTTTTTTGAACGGTGTAGTATATTTAAAAATTGTATAGTTTTGCTTCATTAAATGTTCTTTTTTCTTTTTATCCTTTTTTAGGCTTAAAAACAAGAGCTTCCAAATTGTACATCTGTTTTTTTAGAATATATCACAGACATTATGTGACGCATGACTATAAATATCTCTCTATAAATATATATATGCGTATGTAGTGAAACTCTTAGCTACTAAGCAACAAGATTGTATTGATCCTTAATGAATTTTATAACTTAGAGTGAATCTTCATACTTCATTTCTCTGGCTCATTGGACCTTGGTACAGAACAAACCAGTCGGTTTTTTGCTGCATCAAGTCGAATCTGGGATCCAACTACAATAATAAAAGGATCCTGAACTTGATATTTGTCAGTCTGTTGACTATAAATGACATTGAGATCTCTCTGCCCACTGACACTCCAGTAAATGGTTCCTTTCATCTTTGCTAGACTTCTCCCTCAAGTACTTTTCTCCACTGATTACAAGATAGTTTAATATAATCAATTTCTTTTACTTTCTTAGCAGACATATCCAGGTTTCATCAGCCAACAATGTTTTATACATATCATGGAGATCCATATAGGAGCTCTATCATAAACTCTAGACATAATCACCTATTTAAAGACAGAACATTTTTCAACATAAATATCCAAAAGCAACACTAATAAAAAGCATTTCTTAATTGTTTATCAATTTTTCAATATCGCTATAACAATATTTCCCCTGATTGACCCCACACAATATTTGTGACATTAAAATCTTTATATATATATATATATATATCAGTCATCAATCTATATATATATATATATATATATATATATATATGTATATTTGTATATATTTACCAAATCCTCGGCATAAAGAGGACTGATACAAGGTCAATTTTGAAGCAAAGTTTTTACAGGTTTTTTTTCCTCCTAGACGGGTAGCCATACCATGGTTAAAGAGGCTAGTCTACCCTACTATTTACCCATTGCAAGGGGTAAAATAGATGGATTCATATCTTTCCCAAGGGTATAAGTGTAATGCAAAATGCAAACTGTTTAGTCTAGGATTTGAACTTAGTTTGCCAGTTCCTTTTCCTATGATGAAAACTATTATACCTCTAACACCTCCAAATATATATATATATATTTTATATCAGTTGTATTTCTAGGTCATCACTGTTACTTGGGATCACACTTTTAATGTAATTTAGTATATGTATAATTTAGAATGTAACAATAATTTTAACATTCAACTACATTTTTTTTCCAAATACAATTTATCAAATCTCTATACAGGCTTGCACAGCTGATACTTGACAACAGGCCATTCTACAAAAAATAATGATATATCCTCTTTATTTCTGGTATCTTTCAAAACAAATATCTTTGACTCAGGTTGAGTGTCTATGTCACCCTTAGAATCTTTGATGTTAACCACTAAATATCTGGGTCAATAAAATAGATCATAAACCCTGATATGTGCACACACACACACACACACACGCACACATGCATACACAGAACTTAGATGGGGCTTGAATTTTTTGGTCTGGATGTCATATTATTAAATTTCCCTCATATGATAAACCAAAAAAAAAAAATTATTTACAGTCAAAATTTAACTGTTTATTTTTTTGTTATGCCTACTTCAGGATCTCTCCAGTTTTCCCATCTTCCCACATCAACTTTTAAGAGAAAAAATCTTCACATAGAATATATATATATATATATATAAAAGTAGTCAGATACCATGGTCAAGGGTGACCCGAAGGCTCCCTTTACAATAGCAACTACACCAAGGTGTAGGGGAAGGCATGATTCCTTTTTGTAGATTGCTCCACTTTACCCTTGATCCTTACCTTATATTGCTGAGTGTTAAGCAAGGTAGCATCAAGTACCATTTTTTGAGTCTTTGGTATGACTTAACCTGGGATTGAACCCATGTCTCCTGAGCCTTTGGCAAACACTCTTAACAGTGTTAATGTATACATAAAATTCTGTTAAGTATTTCATAGTTCCCAAAAGTGCCCTCTTAAATTCTTTTTCTTACCATTATTTCTGAATTCATCCAAATCAATTTTAAAATTGTTTATATTATTGTTGTTTTTGGTCTGATGAAACAATTTATTGCAAAAATATATTACTTTACTTGCCAAAAAAATCAACTCGCTAATAGATTTTTTTAAAAATCAGACTTGTCAATAGATTTTTAAGTCGAAACAAAACTAAATTTGAAATTTATGTTGAAGTAAAAATATATTCTTTGAAAAATGAGGAGAAAAACCCATTTGAAAATTTTCAAGATTATTTTTACTGTTTCAGTCAGAAATCCATTTGTCTTAGTCCTGTTCTCATAAATGTTCTGTTCTATTAAAAGAAAGCTCTAAAAGTTAGTGAGTTAAAATAATCATTCATGATGATTCAAGTCAGGATGTTGAGTCACACTATAGTCAAAGTCAAATTGTTCCAAGAGAATTTTTACCAATTTGAAATAAATAGACTTGAGAGAATAGCTTTGAACTGAGCCTGAAAAGCACAACCTCCAGAGTTACCGCTGTTATATACATACACAATAACTAAATGAATTTATATAATGACGGCTGTGTAAACAGCAGTGTTCCTTCGAAGAAAGACTTCATCAGATGATAACTCTGAGTTCAGGATTGGGTGAAGCTTCATTACTATTAACCCAAAGCACCCCAGCAATACTACACAATATCACCAGGTTTTGCTAGGACATCAGGAAACGGGACAAAACAAAACCAAAAGTTAGGTTGATAAAGCAAAAGCAACAACAAGAATAGAGGACAATTTCATCAGAGTCACCAGCTTGCATGACAGAAGGCTGAATGCTCCAAACATTACTGTACAACTGAACCAATGTTGTGAAAAAATGTGTCATCATCCACTGTGAAGAGAAGACTCTGTGAAGCTGTCCTATAAGGCAGAATTGTCAAGAAAGCACTGTTAAGGAAGTAAAACAAAGTCAAAAGGCTCCAGTAGGCCAAGACACACAAAGAGTGGACTATAGATTTGTGGAATAAAGTCCTTTGGATTGATGAATCAAAGATTTTTAAATTGGGAGTTAGTGTTTGTTAAATCTGTCCCTGATAAAAATTTATATATATGTATCTACTATCTATGAACCATTACAGGTCTATGCACTGTGAAGAGTTAGTGAAATAGCTACAACCCCCTGTATCACACCAACCATAAAACATAGAGGAGGCTCTGTTATGGTGTAGGGGCTTTTGCCAATTGCAAAGTTGAGGATTTGCACTAGGTAAAGGGCAAATTGAATTGGACCAGCTATCACAGCATATTGCAGCATCGTGCAATCCCATCAAGAACATGGCTGGTGGCTCAAGGATTTGTACTCATGCAAGTTGATGACCCAAAGTATATGAGTAAACTCTCCCAGAGGTAAATTAAAAGAGGAACAGCATATCCTTGAACTGATGTCTTTGGACTTAAGTCCCATTGAACTGGTGAGGGATGAACTTGACCCATAAGTCAAAGCTAAACAACCCACAAGTGTGGCTCACCTCTGGCAACTCTTGCAGGAAAGCCGAGCAGAACTATTTTCAGTTTTTGATTGAAAGAATGCTGAGAATAAGTAAAGCAGTGATAACAGCCAAAGGGGGTCATTTTGATAAATGAAAAATTCAAGAAGTTTTTTTTTTGTTTAATTTGTATTTAATGTGGCTAAGGAAGATTGTATTTAGTATAATAAATAAATATAATAAATAAAACCATTGTGGTGTTTATTTCATTAAAAATAACACTTTTAGGATAAGAAATAAAAATTTTTGAGAGTGACCAAATACTTTTAACTGGTTATATATATATATATATATATATATATATATATATATATATAACCAATATAGAAAATGAACATGGTAACCCAAGTTCAAATCCAGGATGAGGTTGTTTGAGGAACGATTTTAGAGAAGAAACAAATTTCAAAACTTTAATAATCATCTTCATTAAACTTGGCAATTGGAATATACTTAATGAATGACCAAGAAGAATTATTGAACATGGGATTACAGATACAGAATTATGGAATGGTCATTTTTCTAAGATGCAAGATATGTCCTTAAAGGATGTAGACATTTAGTATATTTCAAGAACAGGTTGTGCAGTCTTGCTGTAATTTGGTAACAATTCAGAGGGAACTTTATTCACATGTGTGAACAATCACTCTTCCATGGGGTTACACAGTTTGCAATGATACACTGTTCAGCAAACTTGTGCATTGTGTGACTGTCACATTCAAAATGACTATTTTTTCTATCTCATGTTGGAATTTAAAAAAATAAAACTTCGTATCACTCTGGCTGTCAATCAACCCACCAACACCACCACTACTAACACCAATATCAAAGTCCACATTTGGCTAACTGACTTTTAGGTTTTTCCAAAGTTAAATTGCTATTGAAAAGGAAGAAATCTCAGGTCATGGATGAGATAAAAGAGAATATGAAAAGTTGAGGATGGCAAAAATACCAGAGAATTTTCAAACTGTGGAATTGGAAGAGACATTAAGGAGGATAAGAGTGTGAAGTGTCACAGGGAGAGGACTTTAAAGGAAATAGAAGGTTATTTTTCATTAATGGTAAATAGCCAAATACTTTCTAGATGAAATTGGTATTATGTATCTGTATGGCAAAAAAACTGGCTACAAGTCACCACATCTATTTATCTATCGACTATCCTTGTTTTGCATCTTCTCTGTTATCACATTATTTACAGCTAAATAAAAATAATTATAATTTTTGCTAGAGGTAGTATATATTTCTTAAAATCTCTTAATATATATATAACCATTATCCAGGAAAAATGTCATATACCAGTGAGATTTTATTTTTAGAACAATTAGCTTAAAAGGCTCTAAGCTAGAGAAGAAAGCAATTTCCAGTCCAATTTGTAACTAAATGTTGGATTTGCAATTATGCTGAACAGGATTTTTTAATAATCAATCAAATTCTTAATATAATTAATGGATTTGAATTAGAATCCTTCACTTCTTCTTAAAATGAAGCATCAATATCATCATGGACCACTGATATAACAGGAAACCAACAAGATCACTTGTTACCAAGTATACACTTGAAATAAGGTAATACTTATATATATATATATATGAAGAGTAAATAAAGGATTGTAATCCGACAATATGTAGAAAAACTGATAACAATGATCCAAGTGGAAGGAATGATTTATTAACAGGTAAACACTATAGCGTTTCGGTTCTACTGAATATACAATATTCCTAATAAGTCAAATGACGTAATTTAAACATCAAACGCTGATTTGCCAGTTAAACGGCTAACTTTTTCTTACTATACATATTTTCCCGTAGGTTTTTGTATTTCACATTTCTAATCATCTATCGTTAACTTAAAATTATTAATATCACCCCACATGGTCCTGATGATGGTTCAGTAGAACCGAAACGCTATAGTGTTGACCCGTTAATAAATCATTCCTTCCACTTGGATCGTTGTTATCAGTTTTTCTACATATATATATATATATATATATATATATATATATATAATTAGAATCATTCACTCCTTCCATCAATATCATCTTGGATCACTGTTACAACCCAAGAGGTTTATGAGTTGTCTAATTTCTTTTTCTTTTTCTGAATTTTCTAGCAACAATTCATATGTCAGTACCATCTTCAGTCATCATAAATAATAAAAATAGTTGTGTTCTAATTTCCATTATAAAAATATATGGCAAGCAGTCACCCTGAGTCTATGCAAATGAAATACTGCATAGATTTTACCTTTCAGTTAAGTTTTATGCTTATTAGACGAAGAAAAAATAAAGAAAAATTGTTGAGGGAATATTCAATAACAACAACATATCTACATATTTGATAAATATTTATCATTTATTTAATAAATAAATAAGAAAAATTTACTAAAGTTAAAAGACTTTTTGAATTTGGAAGAAATAATGTCTTTGGGCGACCAGAATGTCAGTATGAATATAAAATTATTTAAATTACTTGACAGCCCTGTTCACCAGGATTAGAATATACTCACTATCTCCTACTGAGAGGTAAGACCCCCAACAAAAAGGGTGTGACATTAAATTGCAACTGATAGTGAGATTCCAGTTTAGGAGACTTGGGGAGTGTGGAGTATCTCCTCATTGCCATTACTCCCAGGTCCACTCTGACTAAGAGTGGTAGTCCCTGTTAGGATTCTATCAAGATGTTAAATAAATATGCTTGAAAATTATTCATTTTAGATTATAATATTGGATGCCATATAATAGCAAATTATTTCTTTTAAGAATAGTTATTTTTAGTTATTTTTACTAAGGACTATTATAATTAGTTATTTTTACTAACGAGTATGATTATTAGTTATTTAAAACAATAAAACTGTGTGCAAATGACTATTATCAAATAGAAATAATTACTTGAAACCAATTAATTATTTGTATTAGATAGGAGTACTTGAAGCCATACAACTCTGTGCAAATTATTTGTATTAGTTAGAAATACTTTATATGATATAACTGGATGCAAAAAAAAAACTCTTCCAAAATGACTAAACAAAAAACATAAATATATATAATATATGTGATTCCTTAACCTCTAGGCATAAAATAACCCCAGACAGATTGACACACCATTAAAATCAATCAATTAATCAGTCAAATAATTTACTGATAAGATATTTTGATCATGACCACTGTTCAAGTTTTTCTTTTTGTGTATCATATTTTTGTAGTAATTTGACAGCATTATATGTAGTTAGACGTCTGCTGGAAAAAAGGGTGATTTGATTTTTTTTTAATGAATAGCGTCTTGCACACCATAGCTGTTGGCGTTGGCTCCTACTAAAGTGGGTATTGTTGCTACATGGCACTAATAGAAAAAAAACAAGATTGATATTTTAACATGTCTGCTTTTTTTATCTGATTCCAGTTTCCAATAACAAAGAGATTTGGTTCAACTTCTTGTGCCAACTCTTTGGGTCATGGCCAAATATTCAAATATTTCCTGGTAACATATGGAATCCAAAACAACAACACTAAGATAGTTGTATACAAAGGGATGGTTTCAAAGGAGATGGCAAAAAGTAGATGTGAGGTTAAGCAATTTTTTCTTATGATTCAATTTCCTAAACCTTTGGGTAGCATCATTTTTATTTATATCCTTTTTTCTCCATAGTTAATGACAATTTAAGGCTATTTTTGACTAGATGACAGGAGGTTAACCAACAAATTTCAGATATTGTACTGAGGTGATTCCTTGCTAATAAAACATGTCAGATATGAATTGCACTTGAAGGCAATGTAGCAGAATGACAGTTGTAACAGCTGCAATGAAATTAAAGATTGTAACTGGACAAAAGACAAATTTATATATAAAATTTAAGCCTATGATTTTTTTCATTTTAAACATATTTTACACATACTTGAAGGTCATTCGATGAATAAGGTGAAATATTGCCTTAGGAGTGAGCAATAGGAAGCACCGTTTATAGTTGTGCTTTTTTCAAGGAAATTAATTGTGATAGTTTCTTTTATGTCCCAGAAGACTGCCAGCATGACATTCTTTACTGACCATTGTGCCAGAAATTTATTTTTTACCAGAGAGGTAGTGTGTTCCTACTCCATGGACTGTCTTTTTCACTCAGGCTCATTGTGGCAAACCCATATTTAGTCCATTTGTAAACATTTTTTTAACTAAAACATGCTTCTCTGTACAGATCATACATTCTTCTGTAAATTTCACATTGTTTACACTTCTCAGCCAACAGATATTTGATGAAAGACCTCTGTTCTATTTGTAGTGGCCAACCCATGTGTAGCCCATTTGTAAACATTTAATATATGCTTCTCTGTACACATCAGATATTCTTCTGTAAATTTCACATGGTTTGCATTTCTTAACCAGCAAAAGTTTGATGACAGACCTCTGTTCAAGCCTGGAGTACTCTGTTTGACTTGCTACCATTTTGAAGAGCATCAAAACAAATATTGAAATGATTTTAGCTATAAACCAATTCCAAATAATACAGAGTTTATATTTATTGAATAAAGTTCAGAGAAAAAATTTATTTTGCTATCATTTAAAAATCCCCCTTTTTTATTGAATGACCCTAATATAAAAAAAAATTCAATACATATATACATGTGTACTGAATTGAACAAAAAAAATTAAACAAACAGTGAATGTTATTGCCACAAATTTTAATGAAACTTCAATAATTTAGACACACAATGGCAGTGAATATTTTCCTTGATTACTGTTGTCAAAGTTCCCTCACTTGTCACAAAAAGTCAGAATTTTCTAAAAAAAAAAAAAAAAAAAATTCTCAGAAATACCAAAAAATAGGAAATTTCTTAGAATTTTCTTTTTCTTGACTTGATAACCTAATTTGTGATTAGTCCTTTGCTAATGGTTAATTAGCAATTATTTAAGGAAAATGATAATTTCCTCTGTCTAAGCCATTAAATGTTTGGTTATAATAAAAGATAGTTCAGTTTTTCCATTGTCTGTTTTTTTTTGTTGTCCAATGCTGTATGTGTGTGTATGCATGTATATGTGTGTATGTATGTGTGTGTGTGTGTGTGCATGTGAGTGTGTGTATGCATGTATATGTGTGTATGTATGTGTGTGTGTGTGCATGTGAGTGTGTGTATGCATGTATATGTATGCATGTAGGCATGTGTGTGTATGTGCATGCATGTGTGTTTATTTTATCAAAGACCATAGGTGTGTTTTAATTGATTTTTTTTACAAACTTCCTTCTATATTTGCATAAGATTTATCAAAATTGTCCCAGTTTTTTTTTTAAATCCTTTTAACCACCATTAAAGTGATGATGACCAATAATGATAATAATAATAATATCAAAAATAGTTGAAAGTGTTCAGGAAGAAAACTTTAGACAGTTTCTATTCCAGTTAGAATTTTTTAAACAATTGTGTTGTGCATGAAACAGTTATTATGAACTATTGAATAAAAACATTTATTACAATTGATTATATTACTATTATATTACTATTTTTATCATAATTACTTGGATGAGTCAAAAGTTTTGCCATATTTTGGTAAGTGTTACTTTTTGGTGCATACATCATTTTGTAACATATTGACACTCAACTGAGCTGTCAATCAAGAGATGCACCTGTGTAAATAAGTAAAACAGGTGCCTGTGGTGTAATGGTTATTGTCGTAGGATATGGACACGATGACACGAGTTCAAATCCTGGACCAGGCTAATTGCATTTCACATAGCACTAATACCCTTGAGAAAGGAATGAATCCAATTATTCTCCCTCCAGCTATGGGTAAATAGTAGGGCAGACTAGGTTCTTCAGCCTTGGTGAGGCAACTAGTCTAGGAGAAAGAAAACTCTGAATCCAAACCTGTAAAACTCCGCTTAAAAATCGACCTTGTGTCATATCCTGCCCGAGCGGAGGGGTTGGTAAATATGGTAAATAAGCGAAACAGGTGCATCTGGTCGAAGATATCGGAATATCACCTTGACCTGTGGATGAGGTTGAAAGCGGTGCAGATGCGTACGGCCACAGGAAACAAGTGGGTGTCAAACAATTATATAACCAGGTGCCACAGACGGCTTGGGTGAGTTGCAGTCAGTTCAGTTCCAGTCGCAGTTAGAGAGAGGATGCCTGCAGAGTGAGAACCAGCTCCAGACAGAGGGCTTGGGCCCTCAGCAACCCACAGTTGAGCAGCCAAGCCAAGATAAGGAAGAAGTGCTGTTATGGTCGCGAGAAGAACTTTAGGTCAATATGTAGCAGTCCGTCACCGTTTCCAACTCACCTCTCACACACAAGCAACATCAACCCTTTTGAATAAAGTGTGAGAGGTATATTTTTATAAAGAAGTGTGTTCGTCCGTTCATTGAAGTTGTCATTATGTTTCTTCTTACATCTGCATGTTTATGAGTATACAACAATGTGAATAAAGCAGTTCAAACTGTGGAGGGAAACCCACTGGAGTTGGTGTATTGGTACATTGTACATTGCTTCATTTTGTGTGTGATTTGAAAGCCATAAGAACTTTGATGATTAAGCAAGGTCAAGCAAGCCAAACCCAAGGTTTTACTCCAGGCCATAGGGGATAATTTGACAAATAGCACTTGGGGAGTATCAGGCGAGTTTTCCACAGTCCAGTGTGGATCATCACGTTCCCAAACCGGGCAAAAGCATCTGGATCCACTGAATTGTGCTGTATACAACCAAAGTGTTGCAAAACTTCTGACTCACCTGATGATGATGATGATGATTATTATTATTATTATTATAATAATAATAATAATAATAATAATAATAATAATAATAATAGCTCTCTTTGCAAAATATTGAACCTTCTGCAAAAATAACAAAATGAAAGAACTGAAAAAAAAAGAAACCAGCCCATTTCTCTAGTGGGGTGAGTGTTCACCAATGGCCTGGGAGACCTGGGTTCAATTCCAGGTCAAGTCATACCAAGCCTCAAAAAATGGTACTTGATGTCTCCTTGCATAACACTCAGCATTATAAGGTACATATCAAGAGTAAAGTGGAGCAATCTAGGTAAAGGAGTTGCATCCTCCCCTACACTTCGTTGTAGTAGCTATTGAAAAAGGAACCTTCGGGTCACCCTCCACTACAGCAACAACTTTTACTTATATATATGTATGTATATATAATGCCCTGCTTCTCAGCTATATCCAACTTGAAGTCAAGAAATTCTTAGGAAAAATTGGAATGGCTTTTGGAGAAAACGATCCACAACAGATTCTGACTATGGATCAAATTATTAAAGGAATAAATGTAAAAAATCTTGAGGCAGCACTATTGCACTTAGATTTCTCAAAGACATTTTATTCCATACACGTGGGAAAAGCAGAGCAAAAACTATTCACATATGGTCTCCCTGAAGAAATTGTTACAGCTATAATGATGCTTTACAAAAACATGAAAGCAACGGTTTGCTAACCTGATGGTCACATAGACTTCTTCAATATCACTGCTGGAGTCTTGCAAGGACATATGTTAGCACCATATATGTTTATAATCTGCCTAGATTACGTACAAAAAATGTCAACAAATCTAATAAAAGAAAACAGTTTTCATATTTAAAAAGACAAGAAGTAGATGATATTCTGCAGAAACAATGACAGATGCAGACTATGCAGATGATCTAGAGCTTCTTGCAAATACACCTGCTGAATCTGAATCCTTGTAGCCATCTCCACTTTAAATGGCAACATTCTGAAATTAGTGAAACAATTCACATACCACAGCAGTAATATCTCCTCTACTGAAACTGATGACAACATACACATAGGGATGGCATGAACTGCTATTGAATGGTTATCAATCACATAGAAATCTTATCTCTCTGGTAAGATAAAAAGGGGATTTCTTTCAAGTTGTGGCTGTGTCAATACTACTGTATGGTTGCACCCACCTGGACTCTAATGAAATGTATGGAGAAAAAGCCAGCTTGGAACTTCACAATGGTGTAGTGTGCTGTTTTGAACAAATCGCAGAATCAGCATCCTACAAAACAGCAGCTGTATGGCTTTTTACCTCCCATCTCACAAATTATCCACTTTAGATAAAGAAGACATGCTGGGCACTGCTGGAGAAGTAAGGATAAACTCATACCTGATGATCTTTAATAGAATCCTACAGATGAAAAAAAACAGTATTGGCCAACCAGTAAGGACTGTGTGGACACTGGAAACAGTTAAGAGGACTGGCCAAGAGAGATAGACAATAGGAATGGATAGAGAGAGAGAGGGAGAGAGAGAGAGACAGTCAAAGAAATCCATACTATCAGCATGACTTGATTATATATATATATATATATATATTAAAAGAGTGTAAATGAAAAAATAAGATCAATAAGATAGATGAATTTATAATGCAGCAGAAAAGAACTCAATATAAGAACACAGTGGCTAAAAAACAGATATATTCATATGTATACATACATATATATATACATATATATATATATATATATGAGGATCATTAAATAAGTTTCCAGATTTTTTGTATGGGCACTTTTATTGATAGTACACACATGAAACTCTAGTCCCCATCGAAGTTATCTCCTCTGGCTGCAATGCACTTGTATCATTCCAACAACTTCTGGAAAGTCCCATGGGAGTCCTCTTGTGTGAGCGTGTCAATGATCATCGTCACAGCCTCTTTCATCTCCTCAGTTGTCTCATAACAACAGCCTCTGAGCTTAGCAAATAACCAAAAGTCACAGGGAGCAACGTCTGGACTATAGGGATGGTGAGGAACTGTCTTGATGCCCATCTTGGTCAAATAGTCTGTGACAAGGATGGAGTTGTGGACTGGTGTATTGTCCTGCTAGAAATACCACTGACCCGATTTGAAGAGGCTGGTCTCTTCTGACGGAATCTCTTCCTGAACTCCCTTAAAATCTCAACATAGTAAACCTAACCCTAACTGTTTGGCCAATCAACTCTGGTGTATTGACTTCCTTACTCCTCCCACACCTCTGATCATCCCTTAAAGACTCAGTGCCTTCATTGAATCTCTTATGCCACTCAAAAACTGATGCTCGATTCATGCAAGATAGCTGAAAGCAGTCTGAAACATTCCATACGTTTCTGTGGTATTTTTTCCAAGTTTAAAACAGAATTTTATTGCATATCATTCTTCTAAATTTTTGAAATTGACCAGCTGGGACAATCAGGTTTTAGTAGGGTTTATTTGAATTCCTGCTGTAACTGTTCATTTGAACCTGAAATCATAAAAATTGGTCAGTTATCTCATAAGATGTAGAGCAATAACATACTGAATTCTCAAGAGTCTACGACAATTTTAAATGCCTGTACAAAACAGTCTGGAAACTTATTGAAGGCACCACACACACACACACACACACACACATATATATATATAGGATGATTTATACACAAACTTGAACCAAATATTTTTCTTGGATGAATCAGGATTTGCCTTTATGGCTTGAAGCCCTGTCTCAGAATCCATGTTTTTAGGCCTACTTGATCTGGTAAAGTTCTTGCAACCAAAGCAAACTTTCTTGAACCATCTTGTTGCTGTATTATTATCCACTACACCTTCACCTTTCCCACTTCAAATATTTTTGGTTGCTTCTGCTGCATTATAGTCCAATTTGAACTTGTAAAGCATAAGTTCCCAAATTAGACTTCTGTAGCAGAAGGTATTTTGGTTTGGCACGCAATTTAATTCGACGCATAATTTCACCCAATCAGGATGATCTAACCTATTCAATCCGGACCTCTTTCCCAGGCAGCAGAAATTGGGTAAGCTGCCAAACACAGTCTCTTTGGCTGAACAACGCTGGCCGTTCTTCAATAGTAGCAACAGCATGGACACATGAGGGAACCTATCTAATTTATGGATTCCTTGCGTCTATTTCGTTTAGACCAAGGAATCCCAGTTGAATATGAATTAGATACATTCAATACGCCACCACAGCAACAACTTTATGTCACCCCCAACATTGGCTATGTCGATGCGATGCCTTATTTCCGCTCTTGACACCTAGCTCTCAATTCACCTCTGGGCCACTTTAATGGAGACAATGCACGCCTCTCCCTAAATCACCAGACACACAAAACTCACGGTGATTCCAAAGTTCATTTCCTCTAACGGCAAACATGGCTTTTGCTAAACTACGGTGAACACAATCCCTCACACGTCCCACGACACGCGGTGCCTTCTCAACTCTATCATATCTCCATTTCGTCTCTTACTCACAACCTTTCCTATGAGACTTGCAGCACAAACGCAAACTGCATTTTCCTTGCTGCAAATAAAAACTATTCCTAAAAACATTTCGACTTCAACATCTTGAAACTTCTCTCCTTTACATACCTTTATATACCTAACAACAATTAGCAAGGGACCTTATAAACTTAGCAAGGAAACAACTCAACGTAAACACACACACCCACGTTAACACTTCTCCTTGCTACTAACAACAACAATATAATTCTGGCTAAACTTCTTTATTTGTTCACACTAAATGAAGTAATACTAACATGTCTGTGTACCAACCTCCATTTTACTGTATATTACAGTTAGTATCTTCTACAGTTTAAACTGCTTTGGTCACAAGATATATGTAGTGCAAACTAACATCTACCAAAATATTGCAAAACTTTTGACTCCCCGTAGTACTTGTTCAAAGTAGGATAAAAGTTATTCCTTAAAATATCTATTCTCAGATATTTGCATATACCAGTTTTCCTTTGCCATAATTTTGCTTATACAATACCAGCCAGCAAAATTTCACTAATAACTGCTGCTAGTTATCTAATTATATCATTTGCAAATTTTCCATCTCTAGAAGCCCAGGAGGTTCATTTTAACTCCTCTCCCCCAGCAAACACCAATGGGCTTGTGTCTGCTCATCTTTCAGTAATATTGTAGCTGACATTGGAAATTGAACCCAAAAGTAGCATTCTTCAATTAAATTAAATAAATATTCATCAATTTAACCAATCCCTCAACCATGCATTCATGTGCGGGTAGGGGGGTAGTTCTGCCTAAAAGTCTGGCTTTGCGTCCTGCTCATTATGGAAGGTCTGGGTAAACAACCATTCATTAAACAAAACTAAGTGATTGTAAAAATACAAAAGTTGGTATTTGTTATTTTTTATATAACTAAAATACTTAAAACTATAACATTATCTTGTCCACAATATCATATTAACTAAATTAGGCAAGCTTACTTTATCTAGATATTTTATCAAGATAAGCATCACATTACCTAGATGACTATCATTTACTATGTTTCTAGATGAGTATAAGCATCACATTACCTGAATGATTTATCATCGTGTCCACAATATCACATCAACTAAACTAGGTCAGCTTATTTTATCTAGATGAATGACTATAAGCATTACGTTACCTTAAAACTAGTCAAATTTTTTAAAAGAATTAAAAAATGAAACAAATAATTACTTGATACTTTGAAATGTGGTTCATAGAAACTCTACTTTCTAATTGAGAAGCAAATATTTATGTATGAAAATAGATGCCTTGGGTATAAAGTTTATGTCTGTGATTGATTCTTATTGAAAGTGATTTTTCTCCACCAAGAGCTGGATGTGACACAATATCAATTTTTAAGCAGAGTGCAAATGGTTTGAATTCAGAGTTTTCTTTCTCCTATATAGGTTGCTTACTAAAGAACCTAGTTTATCCTACTATCTACCCTTAGTTTGGCTGAGAGTAAATGGATTCATGCCTTTACAAAGGCATGAGCATGAACTGAAATGCTAACAACCCCACCCAGGTGTACCCCCATAGATTTCAATGTTTACTTCAGTGTGCCTCCACAGGTTTCAGTGTTCGCTTAAGTGTGCCTCCATAGATTTCAATGTTTGCTGAAGTGTGCCTCCATAGATTTCAATATTTGCTTAAGTGTGCCTCCATAGATTTCAATATTTGCTTAAGTGTGCCTCCATAGATTTCAATATTTGCTTAAGTGTGCCTCCATAGATTTCAATATTTACTTAAGTGTGCCTCCATAGATTTCAGTGTTTGCTTAAGTGTGCCTCCATAGATTTCAGTGTTTGCTTAAGTGTGCCTCCATAGACTTCAATGTTTGCTTAAGTGTGCCTCCATAGATTTCAATATTTACTTAAGTGTGCCTCCATAGATTTCAGTGTTTGATATATATATCTAAGGTAATATTTGCCAGTTTTTATTACTTGATGTACCCTTTAGAAGCAATACAAATATTTTGGCTTGCACATAAATTCAAAATTACATTTCATAAAAAGCTATTTATACATTTAATCTTAAAAAAACCCAAACTACTCAAGGTTATTATTAATTACTTTTTATTCAGTAAATTGCAGATTGTTATCAATGAGAAACATGGGTTTTTGTTTTCTATATTAGGATGTACATGGGACAGACAGTCACTTGTTTTCTCTTCAATAAACAGAAGTCTTTCTCCTTTATTTGCATCTAATGTTAATTAAAGAAGAAAATCCCAGTTCACATAAATGTGAAGTGGAAAACTAAATCAAAATAGTTTTTAAGCAACAAAAAATTGTCCATTTTTTTATAAATTTATATGGAACAATGGCATACTTTACTAATATAGTTCCATGAATGGAACCCATTTTCCTAGATTGTAAATGCTTCTTGTAAATTTATCATTTATATATTACTAAAATTCTCATTACTTATATATATATATATATATATATATATATATATATATATATATATATATATATATATAACCCAGTAAAAATACCACACCATAACAAGATTTTTTTTAGAGCAATATACTTAAAATAACCGGGCCATTGGCCTAATGAGTAGAGTGTTTGCTAATGGTCCGGGAGTTGGGGTTCAATCCCAGGTCAGGTCATATCAAAAATGGTTCTTGATGCTGCCTTGCTTAACACTCAGCATTATAAGGTAAGGATCAAGGGTAAAGTGGAGCAATCCAGGGAATGGAGTAGCACTCTCCCCTACACCTAGGTGTAGTAGCTATTGAAAAGGGAGCCTATGGGTTCCCCTCGACTAACATTGCCAACTTTACTTTACTTATACTTAAAATGCTTTAACTTGGAGAATAAAGCAATTTTCAGTCCAATTTGAAACCTAATGATAATTTTTGTAGTCTGTATTTGCCCTGAATTTCATTTTTTAATCAACTAAATACTCAATATAAGAACAATTACGATGAAATATTAATTACAATCCTTCACTACATCCTGAATAGAGGCACCAATATTATTATAGGCCACTCTTACTAAGTTTTAAAAATCTATTAGAAAAAAAGAAAAAGATATTAATACTCATGATATACAGTATAAGAATACAATAAATAATTACCTCCCTTAAGTAAATAGCAGATTCATTAGGGGTCCTTCAGTCCAGAAATCTATTCTTGACTTCTTTTTGTCTCTGGTCTTTGACCATGACAGATATTATCTCTGTACCATAAATGAATTGAAACCATAAGCCATTTG
The DNA here is from genome assembly GCA_963585895.1 of Sepioteuthis lessoniana. Lineage (NCBI taxonomy): Eukaryota > Metazoa > Mollusca > Cephalopoda > Myopsida > Loliginidae > Sepioteuthis > Sepioteuthis lessoniana. The sequence continues at coordinate 38,970 of CAUZXS010006180.1, read as the reverse complement.
GCCATCTTACTTACACTTAATAAGTAAGCATTTGGCTATTTTGTACCCCTTCTACATACTGCTTGTTCATGGAACAATATATGTATAATTCTAGCTATTCAAACACATTTGTAATGCCACCTGCATGTATATTGTGCATATAAAACATTAAATGTTCTTGTATGTGTAATTGAGCTGATTTTGTTTTTCCTTCAGTTTGATTCAGTATTAGTATTTCATGGCTATACTAATAATAATATTGATCCTTGGAGAGTGGGGACTTGAATAAATATCTTCCCTACCATAATAACTGTTTTGTGGAGAAAAACTGGAAGTTTATTACAGCTATTTATGGTTGACTCATCGCCGAAAATTAGATGCTCCATAAATCCATCTTTATCCTCACAATGCTCTGGCATTTCGGTATAGAAATAACAATGTCTGTTTTTTTTCCTGATCCTTCAGAATTTCCAATAACTACAGTTTTGGTAGGAATCATTTTTAACAATTTCTGTAATATTTTCCACTCTCCTGACCTTGCTTCCTTGTAGGTTTCTTTGAGTTGCATAAGTAACTTGCATGAATGTACACCAAAAGTTTTTTTGGATACTAATGATCTCCCTGGAGTTTTAATTTTTGCACAAAAATCTTGTTTCAAATTTCTTGTACCAATTATAAATGGTTTGGTTTGGTTTTATGGCATATCAACCACTGTAGGTTATTTAATGCCAAATCCAGTTTAGATGATTTGTAAACACATTTTGTAGGTTTGGTTTGGTTTCTTTGTTTAATGGCATATCAACCTTTGTAGGTTATCTAATGCCAAAGCTATCCTTTGAGAAGAACAGTAGTAGTACTAATTAACCCATAGCTGGGAGGATAAGGGGATTCATACCTTTCCCGAGGGTATTTGTCCAAAAGTGAACGTAATAGCACAACTGGAGTTCGAACTCGCTTACAACAATTCCACAGTCTGTTGCTTTAACCATTACACCATGAGGACACACATTTTGTAGATAACTTTCTTAAAAATCATAATGAGCTTTTTTTTTGTTTACAGTTAAATGGTTTCAAGTATTGCTATATAACAGTCACAATTTAACATCAGTCATTTGTTTGCACACATAGTTTGTTCTATTTGAGCCATGAATATCAGGTGTTGGCATTTCAGATCAGAGTTGACCTGGGAGCAATGGCAATGAAGGGGTATTCCACATTTCCCAAATCTCCGAGGCTGGAATCTCATCAACTGATGGTTTAATGTCATATCAGGACATTCGTTGGAGAGGGGGATCTTAATCCTCAGCAGAGATGCAGTCAGTGTATTCTACAACCCCAGCCATCTGGGATAAGGACACTTGCTAGGGGGTCATACCCCTCTGCAGAGATGCTGTCAGGGTATTCATTTAGTCAGAGATTACTTCTCAAAATGCCATCATATAAAAGCAAAAGAATTTTTGTTTAATTCAAGCACAAAACAGCCATTGTTTTTGGCATACTGACTGGCAATATATTGAAATCCATGAAAGGATTTAAAAAAAAAACTATCACAGACATACATAGCACATTCAATAAGTTTCCAGACTTTTTTTGTACAAACATATAAAATTGTTGTAGACTCTTGAAAATTCACTATGTTATTGCTATACATCGTATGAGATAACTGACCAATTTTTATGATTTCAGGTTCAAATGAACAGCTACAACAGGAATTTGAATACACCCTACTAAAGCCCGATTGTCACAGCTGGTGTATTTCAAAAATGCAATCTGGACATGAGGACACTTTAGAAGAATGATATTCAATAAGATTCTGTTTTAAACTTGGAAAAAATACCACAGAAATGTAAGTAATGCTTCAGACTGCTTTTGGACTATCTTGCATGAATCGAGCATCAGTTTTTGAGTGGCATAAGAGATTCAATGAAGGCACTGAGTCTTTAAGGGATGATCAGAGGTGTGGGAGGAGTAAGGAAGTCAATACACCAGAGTTGATTGGCCAAACAGTTAGGGTTAGGTTTACTATGTTGAGATTTTAAGGGAGTTCAGGAAGAGATTCCGTCAGAAGAGACCAGCCTCTTCAAATCGGGTCAGTGGTATTTCTAGCAGGACAATACACCAGTCCACAACTCCATCCTTGTCACAGACTATTTGACCAAGATGGGCATCAAGACAGTTCCTCACCGTCCCTATAGTCCAGACGTTGCTCCCTATGACTTTTGGTTATTCGCTAAGCTCAGAGGCTGTTGTTATGAGACAATTGAGGTGAGGAAAGAGGCTGTGATGAAGGTCATTGACACGTTCACAGAAGAGGACTTCCATGGGGCCTTCCAGAAGTTGTTGGAACAATACAACAAGTACATTGCAGCCAGAGGAGATTACTTTGATGGGGACTAGAGTTTCATATGTGTACTATCAATAAAAGTGCCCATACAAAAAAATCTGGAAACTTATTTAATGATCCTCGTAAATATTATTCATGTTGTAATGGAATATCCCCCACCCTCTCTCAGTCATGTAGTAAAGTTGGCGACCATAGACAAGGGTGACCAGAAGGCTCCCTTTTCAATAGCTACTACATCAAGGTGTAGGAGAGGGCACTACTCCTTTCCCTGGATTGCTCCACTTTACCCTTGATACGTACCTTATATTGCTGAGTTAAGCAAGGAGGTATCAAGTACCATTTTTAAAGTCTTTGGTATGACATGACCTGGGATTGAACCCAGGTCTCCCGGACCATTGCTGAACACTCTACCCACTAGAGCAGCCTTGCTTCGGTGTTGAGGCCGTCAGCATTAATTTGGTGTTGGCTTTGATGCTAGCGACCATGGTCTAGCAAAGGCAGACTTGAGGCTGAAAGGGCCACAGCTTTGGCTTTAACCAGGCACCCATGCCTAGACCCAGATTTGGGTCAATGACCAGCTAGGCTCATCAGGCCCACATTGCACTAAGTTGGCCAATGACCAGCATAGTCCAGCCGGGCTTGAGACTCGGCTCATGCCTGACCTTCCCCTCCCTTAAACATACACTATAATCGACCTTTAGGTCATTGACCTTGTGTCAAGTCCTGTCTGATGGGAGGCAGAGACAAATATTGCCGACTGTATTAATTTGCTGTTGGCTTTAACCCCAGCAAGCATTGTCCAGCAAAGGCAGACTTGAGGCCAAAAGGTTTTGGCTAGGCCACCTTTGGGTGAGTGAGCAGCATTTTTGACACCTTTGGATAGCACTGGACCTTGCTGTCCAGCATAGTCCAGTAGGGTTTGAGCCTCAGGTCATTGACCTTGTGTCAAGTCCTGTCTGGTGGGAGGCAGAGACAAATATTGCTGATTGCATAAATTTGCTGTTGGCTTGGCATCCACCTGGGTTTTTTTGCTGGGCCACTTGCATTCATGTTCATTTAAGGCAGACTTGAGGCTGGAACACCTCTGGCTTCAGCTGGACCACCTTTGGGTGGGTGAGCTGCATCATTGACACCTTTGTATAGCACTGGACCCCATGGTACAGTTTAAGCTAAAATGTGGCATCCATGCCTGGACTTTTATTTGGATCCATGTCCTGCTAGGCTCATTGGCTCACATCGTAACAAGTGAGCTGATGACTAGCAAAGACCAATAGGGCTCAAGCCTCAGCTAGGGTCCAAACTTTCCCTTCTCTAACCCCTACTATAATCCAACCTTCAGACCTTTTAAGTTTTAACCCTTTATAATAAATTTCAAGCATTTCCCTGAATGTTTCATGAGTGTCAATACTTTAGTTTTTTAAATAGATTTTCAAAACTTATTTCTTTTGCTGGTTTTTTGGTTGGTTGGTTGGTTGGTTTTATCATATTTACCAACCCCTCTGCTCGGGCAGGATATGACACAAAGTCAATTTTTAAGCAGAGTTTAACAGGTTTGAATTCAGAGTTTTCCTTCTCCTAGACTAGTTGCCTCACCAAGGCTGAAGAACCCAGTCTCCCATGCTATTTACCCATAGCTGTAGGGAGAATAATTGGATTCATACCTTTCCCAAGAATATTAGTGCTATGTGAAATGCAGTCAGTCTCATCCAGGATTTGAACTCATGTCGCTGTGTCCATTTCCTACGACGATAACCATTACACCACGGGTACCTCCTTTGGTTGGGTGGGTGGTTGGTTGGGTGGGTGGTTGGTTGGTTTTATGACATCTTAACTCTTTTTGGGTTATCTAATGCCAAACTCTTTTTTTTTTCCAATGATTAGTTCCAAGAAACTAACGATAATAATCATTTATAAACAATTATAGCTTCAAGTAACTCTTCATAATAACTATAATTATAAATCCAATTATATGTTTTCAAGTAACAATTCCAATTTAATTACAAAATACATTTGTTTGTACACAGTTATATGGTTTCTCATATTCCTATTCAATTCTATAATTTTCAAACAGATACTATCACTTTGAGTCAGGGTAGACCTGGGAGTAATTGCAACAAAATAAAAGAATTTAAAAGAATAGAATTTGCAATATAAAAGAATTTAAAAAGAATAAAATTCAATATGAAGAAAATGATACTAAAGCCAAATTTAGTATGTAACTGGGTATGTTTTTAGGGGGCTTTAGTGTGTAATTTTAAATGGTAAGTTCCGCAGCTTTCTAGTTTGGATACTGATTCAAAAAGATAACACAGACAATAAAGTTTTTAAAAAGAAATTTTTATACAAAAGAAACAAGAAAGCGATAGAAAAGATAAAATGTTGCAAATCTTAGTGTAATTCGCGGGAACTTATCAGAGAAAGTGTCCGGAAAACAAAGTTCTTTGAATTTTAGTATTTTTTTCATTTAATTTCAATTGAAATGTTTCAGTTTTCATTTAATTTTGAGTCTTCTGAAAGGTTGTTTTTTCAGCAGAGTTCTCAGGTTGAATTTTCTTTCAGTTGGTTTTAATTCATAGAATTTCGGTAGTCATCTTTCATTTGATTTTAGTTTTATTTCTCAAGAAGCTTCTTGCCAGTTAGAAATACTTATCGGCTATTCAAGAAGCGAGTGACAAAACCTTTCTGCTGGCTGTTTTTTCTTGCCTTAACAGTCTGGTCCCCAAGTTCGTACTGAGGGCCCAATAGTAGTTTTTGACAAATAGTGGGAAGTAGCGTTTTGGTGCTGCATTGTCTGGTATTACTTCTCCCTTTTCCACTCAGGCCAAATCAAGTGCCAAACACACATTGTCAGTTTGTTTCCTTGTTAGAAATAAATTTTTATAAAAAGAGTGACTTCATATACCAAGGTTCCAGAACAGGATCCTCACCATCAGATTCAGTTTATTGTTCTAAGGAGACCGCCATATATTTCTTGTGGTATGGGGTCTTACCCCACAGCACTGGATGCAGTTGGTATATTCTAAGACCTACAAACCTACAGAAGTGTAAGACTCTCCTCTTTGAAAGGAGTATCCCCTTCAAAAGGGTATTACTCCACTCCTTGAAAGGGTTATCTCCTACATAAGAGTAAGACTTCTTCCCTTGAAAGGGGTATCCCCTTCAAAAGGGTAATACTGCCCCCCTTGAAAGGGGTATGCTCTACAGAAGGGTAAGACTCACCCTCTTTTAAGGGTTATCTCCTACAGAAGAGTAAGACTCCCCCCCCTTTGAAAGGGGTATCTTCTTCAGAAGAGTAATACTCCCCCCCTTGAAAGGGGTATCCTCTACAGAAGGGTAAGACTCCTCTTGAAAGGGTTATCTCCTACAGAAGAGTAAGACTCCTTCCCTTGAAAGGGGTATCCCCTTCAGAAGGGTAATATTTCCCCCCTTGAAAGGGGTATGCTCTACAGATGGGCAAGACTCCCCCTCTTGTAAGAGATATCTCCTACAGAAGAGTAAGACTCCCTCTCTTAAAAGGAGTATCCCCTTCAGAAGGGTAAAACTCCATCCTTGAAAGGAGTATCCCCTTCAAAAAGGTAATACTCCTCTCCTTGAAAGGGGTATCTTCTACAGAAGGGTAAGACTCCCCCTCTTGAAAGGGTTGTCTCCTACAGAAGAGTAAGACTCCTTCCCTTGAAAGGGGTATCCCCTTCAGAAGGGTAATACTCCCCCCCCATTGAAAGGGGTATCCTCTACAGAAGGGTAAGACTCCTCTTGAAAGGGTTATCTCCTACAGAAGAGTAAGACTCCCTCCCTTAAGAGGTGTATCCTAGGAATGACACTAAATTGCATTTGATAGTGAGGCTTCAGTCATGGTCATCTGGAGAATGTGGAGTACCTCTTTATTGCCATTACTCATATGTCCACTTTGAGCTGGAGTGGTAGTACCTATTAGGTTCTCATCTATTGGCCAAATAGATTTGTTAAAATTCATATTTAAATCTCTCACAATAAGTGTAAATATGCATGTACAAAGAATGCAATTCCCTAACTTCTTGGCTTAAAATAACCCTAGATCAATTGGCATGCCATTAAAATCAGTCATATTGCAAAAAGGCAATAGAAAAATATTTTGTAAAAAGAATCATCATTTTTTTTTTAAGTGTCATTATTTCTTTTTGGTCAAGTTTAATAAATTTCATTCTGAATTTTTTTGTTTAGAATGCTTATATAAAAAAACAATTTCAACAGCATCTTTATTTGCAGGTATGAAACAAAAATTTTCTTTTTTATGCACCTAATGTTTGTAAGTAACAGAATTGTTTGGCTGTATATTATCTATATAAACAGAGTTTGTCTTTTTATCAAAGTATTTTTGTCTTTCTATTTGAAATATTATAAAAACACATTGCTTAATGAAAAATAGAAACAAATCTTATGGCTTGCAGTTTCTGTTTAGAGTTGATCAAGGTTAAATCTATATGGGTGTAGCTTATAAGTTTACACAAGTTTTCAGAGAAAACAGAAGAGGATTTAAAAAAAAAAACTTAGAATCTAAGCTGATTCATCACTCCTTCTTTTCAATACTTTTGAATTTTTAAAATGGAAGTAGATGCAGGTTTTTATGTCTATGTTTGAGTGAGTGTGTGAAGTGGGATGAGGCAATAACTTTCAACATATTCCCAAGAAATACATGAGTCAGAAAAGGTTAAAAATCATGAAATAGCCCAAATGACTGAGAAGGATTAAGATAATTGACTAAAATAAAGACAAACATCTAAAATGAATTAATCAAAAAATAATATGGATGAAATTTGAACGTTGTTTTTGAATAGAGAAAAATAATAAATTAAAGATGAATAAGTAACTAAATTCTTAAAAATTAAAAAGCAAAAGTAAAATGGAAGAAAATGCTATTTCAGAGAAATCAAATTTGATAAAAAAAAAGGAAATAAAAAATTATATGGAAGAGAACAATGGTGAATTAAGGGTTGGAAACAAATGCTTAGCAAGAACAAAACAGAACTGAATGAAAAGAAAGAAAGAAAGAAAGAAAGAAAGAAAAATTAAGGAAGAAAAAGAAAGATAAAAAAATAAAGGAAATGAAGTAAAAAAAAGGGAGGAAGAATAACATTTTGAAAGAGATGTTAACAAAAATGGAGACAACAAAGAAAATGAATTAAAAAATAAGAAGGAACATAACGATAAAAAAAAAACAAAAAAAACAAAACAAAACAAAGATAATGCAAAAGAGACTAAAGTGAAGGTGAATAAAAAAAATAATAAATGGAAAAAGATGGACAAATTATTGAAATAAAGAAAACTAAGATTTTTAAAAAATGAAGTTAAATGAAGAAGAAAATATGCTGAAAGAAGACAGGCAATACTTTTTTTTTCTTGAAACTTTGGATTTTTCTTAATTTTACATTTCCCCATCTCCTTGCTTCATCTTTTCAGCTTCCTCCATTTTTCTTTCTTTCACTCCACCATGTCTAAGTGAACTGCCTCTTTTCTTCAAAGGGAAAGTTGACTCAAGCGAACAACATGTTCTCTGTCCCCAAATAAAAAGCTAACAATATCATCCTAAGTGCTAATCATGGTTATTTGACCCTCCTACCCTATTCCCCCTCTTCCCACAGCTCTGTGTGAAGGGGGTAAAGCTTTATTGTAGACCTACCGGAGGGACACCATCATTTTTCTGGGATGTGTTCTTCTTTTCATCAGTCACACACAAAATGTTTTTCTGCAATGAGGGAGGTAATTTTAACAAGCAAAATTTAACATATAAAAGTTCACATAAAAAACAAAAACAAAAAAAAGAATGAAAATATACAAAAAACTATAGCAAGTAAGTAATAAAATGCTTCAGCATTTCAGTTGTAAACCCAATAAATGTTTTCAGCAAATATAAAAAATAGAACAATATTTATTATTCTTATGTTGAGATTTTCTATGATGATTAAATTGAACACATCTATTTTAGCACTAAAATAATGATATCAAAATTTGCAGTACATAAAGACTCATTTTAAACCTAAGATCCCAGAAAAAAATGACGACTAAATAAGCTCAATCTTTATCAAATTTCTCATTGTAAACATACTCTATTGATATTAAATATGATCTGTAAAAAGCAATAGGATATATAGTAAAAAAAGAGTTTTAAAGATTAAAAAAATGTACAGATTGTGACTCTTGCAGAGACCATGTATACTCTTTAACTTTAGTCTAATTCAGGGTTGGGAAATCTGCCGCTTGAAAGTTATATGAAGTCTTCAAAACCATCAAGTATGGCCTTCCATGGTCTTGTTGAAATACTGATTAAAACCATTCACTTTTTTCACACCTGATATCCCAATGCTTTCTTGTGAAACAATCTTAAAAAATGTTATTACAAGGTTAACTTTTTATTTCTTTTAAGTAATTTTTTCTTTGATTTAGATTAAGTTATTATCTAAAAGTTTAAGGAGGATTCCCTGAGACATAATGGCAAACGTGCTGGACTGTGGCCTTGAAGTCAGGGAGTTCAAACTCAAGTCATGCTATTAAATTCACTTTTAGTCAAATACCATGAGAAAAAGTATTAAATCCCCTTATCCCCACAGCTATGAGTTAAATAGTATCACTGCTGTTATTCTATAAGGATGGATATGGCATCACCAAAGGGTTATATGCCATTAAACATAAAAACAAATAAAACCATTAAAGTTCAAACTTTAAATTTTGTTGTAAACTCACTAAAACATTTGAGTGTTGCTTTATTAGCAGACAATAAAATTCAATATGGCCTTTAAAAATGAAAAGGTTCCCTGGCCTTGTTCAAGGTCATAACAATGTTATCAGGTAACCAAATGCACCTCTTTTTCTTTGTATTCAATGGTGGCTTCACTTACTTATTTCTCTTTTCTACTCTTGAGTTGAAACTATTTTAATTCAGTGCTTTAACATTTCTTTTTATTTCATTTAAAAAAGATATTTCACAGATAGTGACAAAATTAATACAGAAGATCTAATTGTCATATGAAGTAGAATAAATTTTAAAAAAGTATTGATTGATGACATGCAGCTACATTATTGGAAAAAAAGAATCATTTTTAATGTATCACATAATCTGCAATGAAAAATCCAAATTCATATTCAGAAGAAGAAGAAAACAAAACAAAACAAAACAAAAAAGACCAAAAGCATAAAAATCCAAACAGGAAATTTCATATATAAACTTTTGGATACATTTTATGAGAAATTTTTTTCTCATTTGGTTATTTCATATTTGAGATTTTAACTCTAAAGATTGCTCTAAACTGAATAGAATTTATCAAATCAATGTCTTTCCTTTATTTCTTAAAAAGAACAGAAAAGTATTGTTATGTATCTGTAACAATTCAATCAAACAGTAGTCATTTGTTTACCCATAGTTAAATGATTAAACAGTTCTATTTCAAGCAATTCAATTTAGCATGTCATTTGTTTGCAGTCAGTTTAAATGTCAAACAGTTCTATTTGACCCATAGATAGGACCCTTTCAGGTGCTACCCCTCCTGACCAAAGTGGACCCAGGAGTGTTGGGTACTCAGCATTCCCCAAAACTCCACATTACTGGAATCTCACCATCAGATTGTTTAATGTCCTTTCCAGGACACTTGTTGATTGGAGGTCTTACCCCTCTGTAGAGATGCAGTTGGTGTATTCTACAGCCCCAGCATATTGAGCTGAAAAAGTGGTTAAGGAGGCTGAAGTCAGCAGCATTGGTAGAGCAGTAAGCTGGTGCTTCAGAGAGCCAAGGTTTCATTGCACGTCCTGGCTTGGGAAGAATCTTAATAATAAACTCAGCTTTCCAAAAAGAAACAACTGATTTCAAAACATTATATATAAAAAAAAGAACTCAAAAGTTGTTTGGATTATTGAACTATTTTTTTTTGTTGAAGTTGATTAATACTAATTACAAGAATTTTAAGATCTGTATATTTTTTTAAAGAACCATAGAAGGAAATATTCCTCCTGTGGTCAAAACAAGTTTTCTTTAGCAAGATATTTTGGTTTTGAACTTAAACAAAAATATAGTTGCCCAGTCAGAATACACCGACTGCATCTCTGCATTGGGGTAAGATCCCTTTCCCCAGTGAGTGTCCTGGATATAACACTAAACAATCTGATGGTGAGGTTCCAGTAATACTGGGACTTTGGGGAATGCAGAGTACTCCTTCACTGTCATCTCTCCTCGGTCCACTCAGTCCCAGAATGGTAGCACCTGTTAGGGTTCTATCTATGGGTTAAATAGAACTAAATTGCATACTTATGCTAAACTGAATTGCTTGAAATAGAACTATTTTGACATTTAAACTATGTACTTATGCTAAACTGAATTGTTTGAAATGGAACTGTTCTTGATATTGAAACTGTACTTACACTAAACTGAATTGTTTAAAATAGAACTGTTTTGACATTTAACTGTATGTAAACAAAAACTACACTTTTACTAAACTGAAGTGTTTGAATTAGAACTGTTTGATCAAACTGAATAGCTTGAAATAGAAATGTTTTTGACAATTAAACTGTGTACTTATGCTAAATAGAACTGTTTATTTGTATAAAAATGGATTCGGCATTAAATAATCTACAAAGGTTGATATGCCATAAAACCCAAACAAACAAACAAACAAACATATAGAGAGTGTAGGTTAGTTTTTGACATTTTTATTCATTGCAGTTAGTTCATCTGTACACTTGTAATATCTATGATATCATAGTGATTTACAAAATAGATATTCATATATAGTCTATGATATCATGGTATCAGAGATATTATATGTTAATTAAAACAGATATTTATATCCTCTGGGTATCATAGATTATACAAGAACGAGATATAATGTCTACTTTTCTCAATGCATTTCTACTAACAAATATTACTGAGTTGATAGCCATAATAGAACTTAAAATTCTCCATACTTCATCATAACTATATAATAAATATGAAGTATAAATTTCTAGAAATTATAAGAACATATATTGCATTTTAGTCCTAACTGAATAACTGGAGTATCTATAAATATACTGACATAATATAGAATATAAAAACAATGTTATTTTTACAAAGGCATCTTTTTAAAAATATTTGTGATATTCTAGTAGTAAATATGAATAAAAGAGAATATGTTGATGTCTTCCCCAGAATGCAATGGGAAGGTATGATCTGTTTGAGAGATCTCTCTGTTGCCATGGTGAATGATATAAACTGAAGTACCAATAAATTAGAGACACTGGATGGTTCTGCCCTTTTCCATTTGTAGAAATGAACTCAGCTCAATGATATATGTGTGGTGTAATAGATAAAGAGATAGAGCACCTGTTGCAGGCTATGAAATGTGGACAGATTAAAACAGGTTTGTTTTTTACAAGATATTTTGGTTTTGAACCTAAGTGAACATATAGAGACTGCAGGTTAGATTTTAACGTACTTACTTCATTGCTTTTGTTGTTACAATAATTTTTTTATACACTCAACTTGACAGCTTTCTTTGTATGAACTAAATTTCAAATAACTGATAGTGACTCTTCTCCAAATTATAAAAGGTAATAACAAGAATTTCTATCATTTTCCTGTCATTTCAAATTTTGCAAACTGCATAATAGATAAATTATATTAAATAGCCTAAAACCTGCCCAACAGATTGGATTTTTAAGTTATATAAAAGTAAAAGTAAAGTTGGCGACCTAAGTCAAGGGTGACCCGAAGGCTCCCTTTTCGATAGCTACTACACCAAGGTCTAGAGGAGGATGCTACTCCTTTCCCTGGATTGCTCTACTTTACCCTTGATCCTTACCTTATAATGCTGAGTGTTAAGCAAGGTAGCATCAAGTACCATTTTTATGAGTCTTTGGTATGACTTGTCCTGGAATTGAACCCAGGGCTCCCGGGGTATTTGCGAACACTTGACCCTAAATTTATCTGTTTATACTTTTTATTGCAACTATAAGCGCAGACATAACACTGAATTGTGTTTTTATGAGAATCTATAAGTTAATAAATGTCATCAAAAGGTTAACATCTTGGCTCTCTAATTGCAGTTGCTTGCGAACATAGCAAAATGATTTTTTTTAATTTAGATTTTCTGGTGACCAAAAAAGAAGTAATGAAAAAAGTCATAATTTTGGTTTCTGGCAAATTTTCAATTAGCTGTTTACTTTATATAGTTTAAGAAAATGATAAAGATTCAGTTTAGTTAACTTGATACACACAGAGTAAGCAGGGGGGTGTCCTCATGGTGTAATGGTTAAATCGATGTGGAATCGTAGTAAGCGAGTTCGTACTCCAGTTGCGCTATTACGTTTACTTTCGGGCAAATACCCAAGGGAAAGGTAGGAACCCACTTATCCTCCCAGCTATGGGTTAAATAGTACCACTACTGTTCTTCAAGGAGAATGGCTTTGGCATTAAATAACCTACAAGGGTTGATATGCCATTAAACAAAGAAACCAAACCAAACCAAACAAAGTAAGCCCTACAAAAGGGGTGTCCAAGTTATGACATTAAATTGCATCCAGTTGTGAAGCTTCAGTTTTGGAGCTCTGCAGTGTATGGAGTATCTCTTCATTGCTATTGTGTGAAAGATGGAGAGAGTTTTTGAATTGATGACTTGAAGAAAATTGATCTTTATGTATTTGTTGTACCTGAGTAGCAAAACACACTGCAACAAGTATTAGAGAATAAAAAACTCAATTCAGACACGTGTAGCAGAAGAAGAATATCATGGTTTAACATTTCCTTGTGCCAAACAACATAAAACAATTTGCAATAAATAACAAAACATATTTATTGCCAGAGTAAATTTAATAGAAAGGCTACAAGAATTATATGAAATAGTAAAAGTATATTATGGAGATAAAGTCTTATCTAGTAATTAAAGTATCCTTCATAGAATGAAAGTTGTTTTATAAAAATTCATGTCAAAGCATGGTACTGTGTATGAAATAACACAAGGTTTGTTGGGGCAACCCTCCCACTTTGTTGGAAGATGTACACACTTATGTGTGCTTTTTATGGTTGATGCTGAAACAAAAAGTGAGAGTTTTGACTTTGCCACGCATTTTATGATGTGACTTTGGTCACGCCACCTTGTGGCCATTAGAAGTACTACTTTAGAAAGCATGGGATGTAATCCCTATCTTATTATTCTTAGGTCCTCTTGTAGTAGTAGTACCTGTTAGGGTCCTATCTATGGCTCAAATAGATTTGTTTGAAAATTATAAGTATAGCATAGGAATATGTAAAACTCTATAAATGTCTGCAAACAAATTATTATTATTATTAAATAAAATTATACTATTTCTAGATAGAAATACTTGAAACCATTTAAATGTAAGCAAATTATTTGTATTAAGAATAGTTACCTGAAGCTATAATTATTTACTAAGGATTATTATTATTGTTTCTTGAAACCTTATAATTACTAGCAAATTATTGGCATTCGATACAAATACTTGAAATCATAAAACTGTGCAAACAAATGATGTTATTAAATAAGAATAGTTACTTGAAATAATATAATTGTGTATAAATAAATGGTATTAGATAGGAATACTTGAAACCATTCAAATGTATACAAACAAATGATCATAAGCAAAAAAGTGCAATACAACCTCCCTTTCCAAAAAACAACGGAACATTAAAAATATAGTTATTGCCATTAAGCATTTAGAAATTAATTAAATCCATAAGGAGTTAATATGCTTTTAAACAAATTAATCAAACCAAACAAAATAAGATGACAAGTTTAGTATTGTAGATTCAGTCATTTTTTTAAATCCTTGAGGGGTGGGGGAATCCCCATACCATAATTGCTAAAGTGCTGGACTGTGGCCTTGTAGAAGTAATTGACTAAATATTTTGCTAAGATGTGACACAAAACCATATGAATGGAGCACCCAATGAGACTTGAACTCACTCGTGAAGGTTTGCTTGTTTAGCTTGTTAACCATTACACCATCCAAAGTGCTCTAACTGTGCCCCCCCCAGTTTTGTTAACTTTCAGACAAATACATTTGGGAAAGGTATGAACCGCTTTATCCTTCCAAGCATGGATTAAATTATATGATTGCTGTCTTTCAACAAGGATGGCTTTGGCATTAAATAACCCGAGAAGGTTGATATGCTAGTAAAAAAAACCCAAAGGAAACCTAAAATCTTTAAAAGTTTTGGAATTTTCAAAAACTAATATTCTAAAAATCATGCCCTTGGTTCCAACTAGTAACCATAGAAATTTGGTGCCTATAGCTCAAGATGACCTTGAGTTATACAATGACAGACAGACAGATAAAAATTAAGATATTTGATGAATTATAGTAAGCTATCAACTTTTACTAAAATGAATTAATAATTTCAAATGTAGACTCTTGTTTATTGCATAGACTAAATGTAGCCTATAAACACATGTTCATAGCACTAATACCCTTGGGAAAGGTATGAATCCAATTATTCTCCCTCCAGCTATGGGTAAATAGTAGGACAGACTAGGTTCTTCAGCCTTGGTGTGGCAACTAGTCTAGGAGAAGGAAAACTCTGAATTCAAACCTGTTAAACTCCGCTTAAAAATTGACCTTGTGTCATATCCTGCCCGAGCGGAGGGGTTGGGTAAATATGATAAACACATGTTCATGGAGGTGCCCGTGGTGTAATGGTTATCGTTACAGGAAGTGGACACGGCGACACGAGTTCAAAACTTCGACGAGACTGATTGCATTTCACATAGCACTAATACCCTTGGGAAAGGTATGAATCCAAATATTCTCCCTCCAGCTATGGGTAAATAGTAGGGCAGACTAGGTTCTTCAGCCTTGGTGTGGCAACTAGTCTAGGAGAAGGAAAACTCTGAATTCAAACCTGTTAAACTTCGCTTAAAAGTTGACCTTGTGTCATATCCTGCCCGAGCGGAGGGGTTGGGTAAATATAATAAACACATGTTCAGGGTTGTGCCTCAGGTGTTTTGGGTTTTTCAACTGGTGACCTTAGCTGGGACATAAAAAAAAATTTTTACATCACCTCCTCCTTTCTCCTTAAGTGCCTAAATATCCCAAGGAAAAACCCCTACATCAAATCTTTGCTGAAAAGCACATTGCTCTCTAGCCAACCAATTGGCAAATGTTGACCAGTTCCACATCCAAGTGTTCCAGCATGTGATGTACTGTGCCAACCTGCCAGCCAATCCTTTAAAGACCTCTTTTAAGTGATCGTCTCATGGGACCATCACCTCCAGCAGCACTAGCCTAATCTACTGGGACTATAGAATATGCCGACTCCATCTCTACAAAAGGGTAACAACCCCACCAAATGAATGTTCTGGATATGACACTAAACTGCATCTGGTGGTGAGGTTCTTGTCCTGGTGATTTGGGAAATGTGGAGTACCCCTTCATTGCATTACTCCAAGGCCTACTCTGACCTGGAGTGGTAATATCTGTTAGGGTCCTATCTATGGGTCAAACAGAACTGTTTTAAGTTTAAACTGAGTGCAAACAAATGACTTATGCTAAATTAAATTGTTTGAAATTGAAGTGTTTGATCATTTAACTATGTGTAAACAAATGACTGATGTTAAATTGAATTGTTAGTGTTAGATAGCAATACTTGAAACCATTTCACTGTGTAGAAACAAATGATTAATATTGAATAGAATTATCTATGTTAGATAGGAATACTTAAAGCCATTTAACTGTGTGCAAACAAATGAGCTCTGGATTGTTTAAAATGTTACCTACAAACTATTCATTTACAAATATATATTTAAGTATAAACAGGATTTGGCATTAAATAACCCAGAAGGGTTGATATGCCCTAAAATCCAACCAACCAACCAACCAACCAACCAACTATCCCACAGCACTACTTACCTGGTGAACTCTGATGCAAGTACAATGTCAGGTCACAATGTGGTGTCTGCAATATGGCTTGGGAACTTCAGCTGCTGTTCAAGTTCCACCAACAGCTGTCTGTCTCTTGCTGGGGTCAGGATGCCTGCAGATCCTCTTTTAGTGAGTATTAACTGCTTTCCACCTCTGACAGATATGGCCTGCTTGTGGGAGGGGTTAGGACTGCTTTACACCAAAGCTTCTCAAACATTTTATGTGATGCACCACCCTAGTAAACAGATTTAATTTTCATTCACCCCCAAATAAACTAATTGAATATCAAATTACAAAACTTAACTAATTAACCAGTGTTTAATACAATTTACGTAAGAAAAGAATCAGTAAGCTATAAATGGAAACACACCTGAAATTCTTGAATTATTTATGAATTGGAAGGTTTGGAGGGGTTGATTTTTTAAATGTTTTCAGTTTCAAGAGTTAAATTTTGATAAAATACAGAAAAGTTATTATAATTGGAATATTGAATCATATAATAATACCCACACCAACAAATACCTGGTAATTCTGAAACTGACTTAGATTAAGATCCAGATCTTTTCTGCCTTAGCAGAATTCTTTTTAATAATAATTTAATTGTAATTTTATTCATTAAAGTCTTTTGCCATGGATAAGAATTAAAAGTTCAGGCATTAAATAACCTGTTTTTTCTAAAGAAATCTCATAACCTATTATAAAAAGGGATATTTTAGAAGTCGGTATTTTCATAAAATAATTTTTATAAATATAATTGTTTTTAAATGTTTTCTTTTGTGAGAATATGATTATATGTACTGTTAACAATACAGAAAATTTCTGGATCTTTTCGATCAAAAGCAGAATTTGTTCATTTAAATGACCCCTACGTTTTGAACAGGTCATATGTGAATGTCTTACCGCTTGTGGCCATCACACCCATTTAGGCATTCTGCTAAGTGTATGATATTAGGCAACTAGTCTATATGATTTTTATTCTTCTGTTATAAAGAGATTTATAAATGCAAACTAGTAAATTCACCCCCTATGGATCCTTATGCTTTTGTTCACCCTGGCAAAATTTTATACCCCCCCCTCCAGGGGTCTATACAGACCACTTTGAGCAGCCCTGCTTTACACACTATTGCACTGATAGCTTCAGTGATGGTCGTCAAGTCCTGGTCATATCTTCCTCTGTACATTCTCTCTTTCCAAGTGCTTTCATGCAGCTGCTGAGGATCGGTTCTAGTATTCCTTGCAGGGAATATAATGAACGCACTGGTTTTTCAGCCTGGCCTCATCTCTACAGATTTGATGGGCTTGGAATAATGTCATATAATACCAGGATGAGAAATTGGGTGTGGTATAGCTCAGCCGTCTGAATCTCAAACAGGATTACTTTCCACTCAGCTGCATCCTCCCAGCTTCTCTAAGTTCCTTCTTGTTTCGTTCCTACCTCCTTGCTGGCTCCCATCTCCTCTACTGTATATCTTGTTGAACTATGTGGCGTATTTCTTTCTCTCTGATGGATTTGGGGAGCTTGGCCTTGAGTAATCACTCCTACCAGCTTCCTGTGATGCAGACTTGCCTCTGTATCTCAAATTGCATCGTCTGTAACTCTACTTCCGACCAATCCTCACTTGGATCCCTGCTTTAGCCATCTCTGGATCTGAGTCTCAATACTGCAACACTTTCTTTGTACTTATGCCTTTACCTAATCCATCTACAATGAGCAAGATGTGACTCAAGGTCAATTTTCAAGTGAAATAAAGCTAGGTTGAATTTAGAGTTTTCCTTCTCCTAGACCAGTTGCCTATACCTGAAAAAGAAATAAAACTTTGAACATAGAATTTTAAGTTGTTTCTCACAAATGTTGTAAACTTTGAGATCATTTCTGGTCAAATTATTAGATTACAAAATGATATCAATTTTTCTGAAACACCCTGTATTTTATTATTTTTAAAGTATGTATTTATTCAACCCCTCCATCATAGTTAATTCAGCTGGTTTGAATTTGGTGTTTTTCTTCTCCTAGACTGGTCACTAAACCAAGGCTCAGTCTGCCCTACTATTTACCCATAACTGGAGGGAAAACAGATAGGTTCATGCATTTCCCATGAGAATTATTAAAAATATAGATTTTAATGCTGCTGGATGATTTTTAGATTATCTTCATCCTTGTTGTTTTATTCTTTATAACATTTTGATCCATTCATTTTCTAGCAATCTTCTAGTGAAATTTAATCTAATGCAGAGTTTAACATCACTTCATTTGTGGCCTTGGACTGTAGAATTTAGGAAATAGGACATTTTGTTTTCTATATTATCTCCCTTTGCTTTTTTTTTGCTTTTTATTATATTCTACAAATCTAAAAAAAATTACTGACTCATAGGAAACTAATTTTTAGGCTGATGTTTTTTTTAAATATTATCATGTGTGCAAATTCTTTTAGTTCCCACATTTACAAAGAAATGGTGAAGAGAATATTGTTATCATTATGGGTTCATACCTTTCCTAAGGGCATTAGCATAAAGAAACAAATAGCTTCACTGTGAATTCACTTGCTTTTATTACCTGGAATTCTTCTTCCAAGGATTTAAAGAACAGTTACAGTTTATTGTGGTGTCCCTAAAATGCGATATTGTTTAGGCTTCTGGGCAGCCCAAGCCATCTTCTAAGGCGGTTTTTGACCTTTCTTTCTAAGGTCTTGGCCATCAAGATTGGAACTCCAGAGATCAGGAGGGTGCCATAAGATTCTGAGAAGAAAGCTGTGTTAATTCAACCAAGCTTTCTGTTTGGACAAACTTGTTTATGAATTTTAATCTGCTCTTCAACTCAGTGCAAGTTAACTAGATGGATATATTGTTCTTCAGAAAGCTAATGAAAGCCTTTCTTAAACTCTTGAGTGTGGTGATCAGTGTGGTTAGGCTAGTGATATCAAATGAGAACTTGTTCTCCACTTTGCCTTTCCAAAGTACTACAGATCTTGATTAGGTTGGATCGAAATGAATTGGGGGTGTCCTTGTGGTGCAATGGTGAAAGCGATGGACTGCAGAATTGTAGAAAGCAAATTCATATTCCAGTCGTGCTATTATGTTCACATTCAGGCAAATACCCTTGGGAAAGGTATGAACCCCTTATTCTTCCAGCTATGGGTTAAATAGTACCACTACTGTTCTTTTAGGTGAATAGCTTTGGTATTAAATAACCTATAAAGGTTGATATGCCATTAAACAAAGAAACCAAACCAAACTAAAATGAATCTGTGTCCAGATTATCAGCTTTTCCAACTCCTGAACAGCAACCATGGACTGACTCTGTTTGAAATGTGAGATTAACCATATATTTTGATGAGTGGCTGCCATTGAGCAGAGATCAATGGAGGTATTTAACTACTTTCTCTTTGGTTGTAATTTATGATACATTATCAGTATAATGAGAAATTTCATTTGTGTACCTATGAGTAAGACTAAAAACAACAACACTGCAGCCACTACCATGTTGATATTGGACTAATCCATCCTTCCTTCTTTGGAGCAGTGAAGGATATGCTGCCATAGAGTCGGAATCCCAGGTTTGTATTTATTCATCCCTTCCACTATGAACAGCATATGACACAAGTTCAATTTTTAAGCAGAGTAAAGCTGGTTTGAATTCAGAGTCTTCCATCTCTGAAACCAATTGCCTAACCAAGGCTAAAGAACACAGTCTATCCTACTATTTGCCCATAGCTGGGGAGTGAAGAGATGGATTTATACCTTTCCCAAGAATATTAGTGTGAAGTGAAATGTAAAGTGCCTTGTTCAAGTCTCTGATTCAATTTCCTTATGATGATAACTGTTATACTAAAAGGGTAAATGTAAGTATAATATTCTTCTCTCTCTCTATATATATATATTTTGTATATTATCTCATACATTTTCTTAGTGGGCTAGCGGGACATTCTGAACAAATACCCAGATGCCAATTCAAGCTCAAAAGGCAACAGAAAAATCATAATAGTCAAATACCAGCTCACTGACAAGTAATCCAAATTCAAGTAGAAAGTAAGTCTTCATATATAATATTTATGTTGGTTGGTTTATTGGGTTTTATGGCATATCAACCTTTGTAGGTTATTTAACGCCAAATCCATTTTTTTATGTAAATAATCTGCTCTATTTAAAACAATTCAGTTTAGCATAAGTACACAGTTTAATTGTCAAAAACATTTCTATTTCAAACTATTCAAGCAGTTATATGTAACAATTCAGTTAAGTGTAAATACAGTTTTAATGTCGAAAAACAGTTCTATTTCAAATAATTCAGTTAAGCATAAGAACACAGTTTAAATGTAAGTACGGTTTAATTGTTAAAAACATTTCTATTTCAAGCTATTCAGCTTATTCAAACAATTCAGTTTAGCATTAGTATGCTGTTAGTTCTATTTAACCCATAGATAGGACCCTATCAGGTGCTACCACTCCGGGCCAGAGTGGACCTGGGAGCAATGGTAATGAAGGGGTACTCCGCATTCCCCAAAGCTCCAGCACTGCTGGAACCTCAGCATCAGATTGTTTAGTGTCATATCCAGGACACTTGTTGGGGGGGAGGTCTTAACCCTCTGCAGAGAAGCAGTCGGTGCATTCTACAGCCCCAGCCGACTGGGCAACATAATATTTATAAACTTAGAAGTACAATAAGATATTAATACTAACTTATGACTAAGTCACACCAAAAGTAACAGTTCCCATTAGATCTCAAAGTTAAGCAGCAATGATATAGTTCAGTTCATAGATGGATGATTACTTAGAAATAGCAAGTACCATAAGCAACCTCTTGCTTGTATACCAGACTGAGCAAAGCCTAGTAGATAACAAGAAGATACTGATACAAGCTTATCAAGAGAAAAAAAATAAAGCTTTATCAAAAGAGTCCGTACTGTTTTGGGATCAGTCTAGAATTTCTCAAATTATATATACTATTTATAAGTATCAACCTATATATATATATATATATATATATATATATATATATATATATAGGTTGATACTTATGAATAATATATATATATATAATTTATAAGTATCAACCTATCTGTGAAAAAAAGGACTGATACAATAAATATCTCTCAGACATTTCTTTCTCTTTATTAAATTCTGTGGATTTAAAAAAATTACTGACTAACATGTACCAAAATATTGCAGAACTTCTGACTCACCAAAGTAATATAACAGATGCTTATCAGCAAGAGTTGATAAAAATCTGAGATGTTATTTTCATTTAGGCAATATTCAATAACTACACAATTTGATTGAATAAATCTAATAAAATAGTTTTTGAACGTTTTAGGTCAATATCAACATCATCATCAAAATGTGGCAACAGCATGGATTCCTTTGACTCTCTATCACCATCCATCCCTATCAGTTATTGCTCTTGGAAGATCCTCTAGATGGCATCCAGTGTCTACACAGAACTGATGAGAATAAAATTTTGTTGGTTAGTCAACACTAGTGTGTCCATGTATAGGAGTCCATAGAAGAACATCACTTATGAGTTTATTCTTACTTCTCCAGCAGTGCCTAGCAATTTTAATTGTCTTACTTGGGTAGTTTGTGAGATGGGAGGTAAGTAGCCATACAACTGCTGTTTTATAGGATGCTGCTTCTAAGATTTGTTCAAAACAGCATGCAGCATCCTTGTGTAGTTCCCATCTAGCTTTTTCTCCAAGTGTTTAGTTAGCATCCAAGTAGTGCAGTCATACAGCAGTGCTGACATGGCTACAGCTTGGAAGAATTCCCATTTTGTTCTATCAGAGAGATCAGATTTCCATATAGTTGATATCCTGTCAATAACAGTTCTTGGTTTATTTATATCTATGTAGATGAGATATTGTCACAGAGGTATATGAACTGATCTTGATTGATTAAAACTAAAATAGTTCTTGAATATTGAAGATC
Source organism: Sepioteuthis lessoniana (assembly GCA_963585895.1). Lineage (NCBI taxonomy): Eukaryota > Metazoa > Mollusca > Cephalopoda > Myopsida > Loliginidae > Sepioteuthis > Sepioteuthis lessoniana. Next base: position 16,847 of record CAUZXS010006180.1, on the reverse strand, counting down.
AAGATAACCCTATAAATATTTTTCTTTAATTCACAAAATTTTAAAACAGTTTTATTTAAATAGATATTATTTCGGCAATTAACAATTATAATATAATTTTATATGCTGCTTGTTTAAGATGATTAACCTTTTGCTTTAATCAAACTTTATTTAAAATGAAATATTCATCAAAAGATTTTCTGGTACATATAATATTTATCTTTTTATTGAACTTACAGATATAAAATATTTTTTCTGTATTTGTTTGTATTAATCTAATATTAGAAATTAACTGATCATTTTTCATTTGGACTTTACATTATCAAGAATGTAAATTACCCCATAAGCAGATGGTGTGTTTTAGGCATAAGCTAAATGTTACTATAGCTTAAAGTTTCACAAAAAAGTTTCAGATTTTTTATCTTTAAAGAGAAGGGCTTTTAAAATGTTGAGGTAGGTAGGTATGTATGTATGTATGTATGTATGTATGTATGTATGTATGTATATGATTTTGGACCTTTTCAAGTTTAAATCTGACAAAGAGTTTATGGAAAATAACTTTTTCAAGAGCTTCTGTATAAAATACTTTATATCCAAGTTTGAAACTGTCGTTTTAACATTTAAACATTTTTATCTGGAGAAGAAAGTTTGAAAATTATTAAAAGATTATGAAAATTCTGATTTTCAATTGTTAAAAAACAAAGTGATAAGTTCTATAATAACCAATTTTAATAAGTTGCTTACTCTATGATAATTTACATTATCATAATCTTAAATGGTATTCCTATCTTCTGTCCTTATAATTACATTGTATTATTTTGTTTTATTATTTAATTCTCTAAACATCCAAGGTTAAAAAAATTGAAAAGCAAGATTTTTGATAGTATGAAATATAATAAAATTTACTGAGTAAAATTATAGATACAAAATTAAATAAATCACAGCTAATAATAAATAAAATATTTATGTACATAATTTTAAAACAAATTTATTTCAATGTTTTTTTAACTATGTTGTTAAGTAATTTATACACAGGAATAATTTTTTAATTAAATTAAAATTTTGATATCACATTCTTTAAAAATAAATCTAACCTAATTTTTTAACATAAAAGGTTAAAATTATATTAAGAGTTAATCCATGAAAATAATAAACAGATAAGATAAAATTAAAATAAAGATTAATCAATAAAAAAAAAAACAATAACAATAAGATATTATTTAATTTGTAAATCAACTTTTTAAAATTTTCAGTTTTATCCCAAAATGTTAAAAATAGAAATTAAAGTGCCAATTGATGAAAAATAAATTTATCCAACTACAACTAGGTATGCTTTACATTTTAAAATGCAATATTTTTTTCTAATTGAATATACCCTTAATAAAGATATTTTCTTTTTATCAACACAACAAAAAAGTGCCTGAAAAATAACTTTTAGAGTCTTCTTTTAATTAGAAAAAAACACCTAAATAATGAAGAGGCAATTTGTTGTTTGTTGTCACACACAATGAGGCAATGAGACAAGAGACATGAGACTTTTGCTTTTTACCCAGAATCCCCAGTACCAGTGGCTGCCCATAAGATACGCGGCGTTTACATCTGTGGATCTCGGTTTGCCTGCTCCTATTTGTCGCCAATTTAAGTCCACGGTAAGTATGCAAACCGCTGCTATTTTACTCTGATCTTGATGGTGAACAACCTTTCTATATTATTCAATGATTTTAAAACTATTTTTCTCGAAAAAATCTGATTTACGCTTGTTTTTTAATCCCCTATCTCGGCTCGCCCCCGTCCACAAGGGTCACCATTTTCGTCCTCACTACGACCATTTTATTGTGCGAGATATACACAAGCACGACTAATAGCACGCCCCATCTACTCCTCATTAAAGTCTCCGGCTGTAACTGCAACAAAATATCTAATATTCTCTATTTTTTAAAGGAAAATCAGAAATTTCTGATTGCATATTTGCTCCGTGGTGGAGCTGTTATTTATTATTTTAATTTTTTGTGACCAACAAGAAAGTACCACCCTACGGCTGCTGTGCTCTACATATATGGGGGCAGTTTTTCTTTTGTGCTGATTTTTTTAAAATTTTGACATCGATTATATTTTGTTTTTATTTAATCAGATCATAATTGTGTGAATTTCCTTATAAATTAGTAAAATAGTTGGAATAATAAAGAAACAGATACAGCAACTTCCAAGAGAAGGCCGAAGAAGAAAAAATTGCTAGCAGCAGCAACCATCCTTAAAGTAAAAATATTTTCTATTAAGTTCTTTTAAGTTAAGAATGAATTGTTTATTCGGAATTTGATATGAAAATAAAAGCATAGACTTTTGGAAGAGTTGTGTAAGGGAAACAGTGAGTGTCAGTTTGCTAGCTATGAAGTACGGATGGCTTCCAAGAAGGACGGCCGACACAAGATCCGTCTTTCTCTTCTTCATGCAAGCCAAACCCCTCACACCGACTAGTGACTACTATTCCTGCGGCTTTTTTCCCCTTTATGTGTGAACCGTAAAAAGTTTTAATTATAAAGCTTATTTGAAATCTAGCGCCATGCTATGAAAGCAGGTGTGCAAGGAAAGAAAAGAAAATGGGGGCAGGAAAAATAACAAAAAAAAATCAACAAAAAAGAAGCTCGTAGTAGTTGGTTCCTACCACCATGAGGTTCCACACCCCACGCATGGCCCGGGCATGCGCACAGTCCAAATCGGACCATACTTCCGCCTCCCACCTTACCTTTACCTTCTCTTGATGATTTTTACCTTTTATAATTTCTTTTTATTTTATTTTAAAAAGCTTTTTGTTTTAATATTTTTTTGTCTTATTTATTGTAGTTTACCTTTTTTAATGTTTTTTTTTTTTTTTTCAGATTTTTTTTTCATCTTTCAACCCGAATATTTAAAAAATTCTTTTGCTCTCCCTTTCTTTTTTCCCCCTCTCCTATATTTTTCTCTTTCTTTCATTCCGAATCTACCTTTTCTTTTTTTTTTTCACCAATTCTTTAATTTTGTGCCATCCACTAATTTCTTGGAGGTTTTTTTTTCTTTCACCTTTTATTTTTCGTCCTTCGTCCGTTTTTTTTTTTTTTTTTTTTTTAATTAAAAAAAAAATTCTTATCCAGTCTTTGAAATTACCTTTATTGTAATTGCTTATCTTCTCTATTAGGTTCGTTTTTCCTTCTTCCTTGTCAATTTTCTGTAATTCCATTAGCTTTCCACTCCTATTTATGGCTCTATATACTTTTTTCTTTTCTTTCCTCCTCCCCTTCACTCTTTCGTCCTTTTTAAAAATTGTATTCTCTCTCTGCTGCCTCCCCTTCACCCTCCTTTAGTACCTATATCTACTACTTTACGGCCCCTCTCTCTTTTCAAAAGTCGCAATTGTTGTTCAAGGTCCATCAGAACTTTTTATTCCATTATTTAAAATCTTAGCAAAAATTAAAGTTTTATCTGTGCAACCGATTGGAACTATTTTATAAACTGTGCCACTACTTTCTTCTTCGCCTATAATCTTGCATTTTCGTTATTTGCATTTGTTTAGTGGTTTTTATTTTATTTCATTTTATATTTCTGACCTATACTTTTTTGTTCTAGTAGCACTCACACCTGCTTGGTCGGCTTGTTGTGTACATGATAACAAACAAATGGGCTTACGAAATGAAATTATAACAATAGATCTAATCTTAGAATAAATTAATCATGGCCAAAAGAGATTAATATCTTTAAAAGCGTTTTAGTATGTTTAATTTTTAACAAACGTGATGTTCATTTCTTCTGTCATTTACTCCTTTTTTTTCTCCAATCCCAAAACTTGAACAACGGAATAAAGTAATCCTTACTGATATACTAAAGCTGCGCGAATTAAAAAAAAAAAAAGTTGTAATAAACTGGAGTAAAAAATCTTTAAATAATGACAATTTCATTCATAAGAAATATTGTAAGAGTTCCTATATTTCTGAGTTGAATGGGAAATTTTATGAATGAATTAATAATAACGTGAAATAGCATTAATGAACAAGCATGAAAAAGTGCAAATAAATGTATATTCTGTAAATTCTTTATCATTAAATGAACATGGTTAAGTGTTTGAAAGTTGAAAGAAAAAAAAGTTAATGCAGGTTTATAGAGAATGGAAGAGAAAGAAAAGCAATTAGAAAGAATGTAAAAAAAAACAAAAAAACAATGTTGCAGATGCTTAGTGTCCGTCTCTGTTTAAAGTTCAGATATAATTGAATTTGTATAAAAAGGAATTGTTTTTGTTTTAATTATCTTTAACTCATATTGGGAATATGTCTTTAAAACACCAGTATGGTAATAATCTTTCCAGTGGTAAAAAATAAAAATTAAAACTGGATTTATCGGTTCATGTTAGATGAAAACTATTTTTTACTCCTTGTACAACGTACTACAGATTAAAAGCAATATAATACTTTTTGTTTCTTTGCCTGTATAAACCGTTATTTTTAATATTCATTTTTTCTGTATTCTTAAAATGTGCAGGTTTGCTTAAAGAAAAATCTTGATTATTAAAAAAAAAAAATGAATCGGAAAACAACAAATTATTAAAAAAACAAAACAAAACTTTAACCCAAACGGAATCTTCTAAATTATTTGCACTTGTTAAAATAAAAACTCCTTTCCTTTTAGACTTTTTAATTATAAAAAAGTATTTGTTAGTTTTTGTACCTGACCCAGCTGATTTTCATCGAAAGCTATCACTCATTCCTTGAGTAATTAAATCATCAAAATTAATGATGAATTAGATAATTAATTTTGGTAGTCTTAATTATAGTTTCATAGACTGTAAAATATTGTGGATATGGTTTTTTTTTTTTTTTTTTTTCCTCCATCCTGCTGTAGAAAAATTTAGAATATTTCAGATGTACGACGCCTCAGTTTTATTTTATGAGTGTAAAATATTGTTTAGCAGTTGTTTGAATCACTCGTGTAAAACCAATGATCGTGGTCACATGTTTTATTCATAAGATAATTCAGTTTTAATGGATTAAGCACCATTTTTAGAAATTTAGCTCAGCATTGATTTTGAGATTGTAGTAAATAAAACAATGAAAAACAATTTGGAAAACCTCTTGGAAGGCCATTTTTTTTTTTTTTTTTTTTTTTTAATTAAAAAAGTGGTTACTCGTTTAAACAACACCTCCCTCCTTGAAATTGTTTTTTTTTTTTTTTTTTTTAGTTTCACAAAGATTTACCTGTCCTGTTTTGTTTCGTATTAATTTTTGTAAGTCTTTAAAGTTGTTAAAGATTAAAAAAAAATGTTTTCAAACTTGACTATGAATGTGAACACACGAGAAAGTAATTTGCTTTTCATTTCTTTTAAAAGAAATGACGCATAAAATGGGTGAATGAAAATTGAAATTTTCATCATGTTAATTTGTTTTTTTTTTGTTTTTTTGTTTTGTTTTTAACAGCTGGTTGCTTAGAGTTCGAAGATTTTTAGGCATGCACAATATTGTTGAAACCCGAAATGCTAGAAGTCATTTTGTGCACAGAATTTTAATAAACTTTATAAAAAATCCGATAAAATAAATACTTGTAATTGTTTAATTTAACTACGGCAGACTTTTTTTTTTTTTTTTTCAACTTTCCCCGTTTGGAAAATTTCCCCTTAAAATGCCATAGCAGAAAGCTAAGTTTAAACTTCTTTCTTTTTGAAATTACAAAGCCTCTAACTTTTAAAAAAGGTCCCCACCCTCCTTAAAAAAAAAACAAAAAAACTTGATTTAAGTTTTTGAATATTTGATTTTTTTTTTTTTTCTTAACAAAACGCCTCCCTCATAATAACGACACAAAAAAGATTTTTCAGTTTCCAGCTAATAAAGGGCAGCATTGGGAAATTTAGATGAAATCAGTTGAGTAACTGGTTTTAAGTTTAATTCTAGTTTCTATAGCTTTTGTAATATTTTCCCAGAAAAGCCTATCCGGGAGAAATATGAATCTCTTTTGGGAACTAAATGAATTTATCCTCTTAAGGATACAATTAGAACCTTTCAACCTAGAAGTTGGGTAATGAAAAAAAAAATGATTTAGACGATGGACAAGGTACTTGTAGTAGGTCAAATTTCTCAAGACCTTTTTACGTATATATTTGAATTTTGCAACTTGAAAAATGGGTTACTTTAACACGAATTAATAGTATGGACTCTAACGTAACCAGACTATTTTAAAAGGAAGTGTGTTTTTATTTAAATAAAAAAGCAACAAAATTCGATGTTGATCACTGATTTTATAACCACCGTTTTATGTGGTCAGAGGGTTGTTTACTAGATAATCCATATAGAACTACGAAAGCCATTTTTTTTTTTTTTTTTTGTCTTTTGATTTTTCTGTTATAATTGATTGAAGTACCCAGCTTAAGAAATTTTCAATGATCGTTATGCTATATAATGTTAGTTTTGCTTTACTTGAAAGTTTTTTGTTTTTTTAAATATCAGCGGTTGCATTGAAGGTCGCATCCATTAAAACCATATTTTATCTTGTTTATCCTATTTGGGACAGAGCTGGTTTCAACATTCATGGATATCTTAGGAAATGGGTCAAAGTGTTTTTTTTTTTTTTTTTTGTTTGCTTTACATTGCGACTCCATAGGGTCGCGTGAGTGCCCTTGTTTGTCTGTGTTCGCCCTTCATGTCACACATGCTCGACAATTTTTAGCTTGGATTGTTGGACCTTTTATATCATGATGCGTCGTTATTTCTATGTTCATTTAATTCAGCTTCAATTTTCCGTCGTGATCATATATAGATTTATACGCGCATTTATAGGTTAAAAAACACAATACACACAAAAAACACCGTTTTTCCCTTATGATATTCGTTTTTATCGATTTTGCTAAAGCGGTGGGTCGTCCCGTGCCGTTTTTCTCCCTTTCCCCTTGTCGGTTCGCCGACTTCCATACACATGTCGTCGTTTGGGTGAAGAAACAGAAGCGAAGCAGCAGCCTGGCTTATTCCTTCTTTCTTCCGCTTACACCAAAGCTTGCTGCTACTGCTGATATAATATTGAGGGCGCCCTCCATGGATACAGCCAGACACTTTGTGAAGCAGAACCCTCAAACCTGTTTTTCCCCTTCTCGCCTGCATCTAGAAGCATCTTTCATTTTCTAAAAAAAAAATCTTCCCCTCCTTCCATCCACTAGATTATGGTAAGGCCTGATCTTGTAGAACATATCTATCTTTTCTTGTTTGCTGGTTATTTTAGCCATACTGCTTTTTTGTCTTGGTTTACGCCGATGGTTTCACTATGCTGACACACGCACACATTCAGCAGGAAACAGGAAAGGAAAGAGGCCGGCCTCTCTTTCTCCGACAACCTCCTAGCTGCTTTCGATTTCCTCGTTCTGTCTTGATGAGAGAAAAGCGACTCACTACTCCTCTCATGTGCGTATGACTCATGTCTAGGAAAAAGAAGCATGGTCACATCTAGGGGGATGGCAAGCAGACAAACAGGCCGGGACCCTGACTCATGTCTCGTTGCTAAAGTCGAACGGAAGGACCGACAAGGTTAGGAAGGATTTTTCTCCTTCTTAAAAACATGTCCTGCTTAAATGTTTCTTTTTTTCTTTCTCTCTCTCTCTCTCTCTCACTCCACTCTTCCTGAAAATTTTGATATTCTATCTTAGGCCAGGGTGAAGGTAACACCGTCATTCATTGCCCTCCATATGTGCTGCTGGTTGTAGTGGTAGTGGTTGTTATTGGCATTGATTGAGGTCCCTGAGCATTTAAGTCTGCTCGGGGCCAGATTTGAATGAGAATAATTGGGTGCTGATTTGACGGAGACATTTTAACGAGACAAGGGGCCAACGTTGTGTCGACAAGAACACGGAGGCAAGGAAAAAAAAAAAAAAGAAAAGCAGCCTAGGATTTTTACGGTGAGATCCGTAGATTTTTACAGCCAAAGGATTTTTATTTTATTTATTTTTTTTTTTTATTCGAAGGATGCCTACATTGAAGCGCAAGTTCACTTTATGTGCTTTTTGGAAGTCTTGTGTTTAAATATATGTTACCTCTCGCTTTTAATGGAAAAAGAAAGATGTATGCAACCAGCAAGCAAGGGCAGAATATCCCAAGGCAATGTTTGGCAATCGGCTTGCAAGTAAAACGAAATAGATCGCAATATGTCACTTGGTGAGAAAATGTTACGAGGACCTCGGCGTTTTAAGATCTGACCTTTCTCTTTATTCCATTCGGGATTTTTAAATTTTTATTTTCAAATCTGAAATATTTTCTTTCTTTTTTTTTTCTTTTTTTTTTTCGAATATCAATTTAAATATTTTTTTCGTGTTTCTTTAATTAAAAAGATAACCAGTAGTCGTTTAACCTATTTTTTCAAAGAAATCTAACATTGCCGATTTTTTTTTTAATATATTGAACATCATGCATAATTTGTTATTCTATGTATATTGTGAATTTTTATAACTTTTTTTTTTTTTTTTTTTTTTTTTTTTTTTCAAATGTGATTTAGGAGTTTATAATTTGAAACCGTGGAATTTTAATCTTGTTAGTTAAAAACCTTTAAAATGCTCAATATACTTCACAAACAACATATTTAAAGTGTGTGTGTGTGGAAATTTTCAAAGCCTTTAAAAATCGTTTAGGACGAAAACAGGAAAAGTGGTTCTGATTACAACCACAAAATCTATCCTTAATTTTATTACTTCTAAATTGTATAAAACCGCGACCCTTTATTCGAATCTACTCTCTTGAGTAAACAACCTAATACCAAGAAAATGCTTTTCAGTTCATATATAAAATCTCAGTTTATTTTGCGAAGGCCGAAAACCCATTTTTGTCAATTGATCCAGATTTTTAAGGTTCGTGAATGTAAATTTTTAGATCATCTTCTAATTGACCTACATTTTATTTTAATTAATGAAATTATTTTCTTTCGTTCATTATTCCGAAAATCTTTAGTACTAAATTTAAAAAAAAAATCAATAATACTGGATATTTTTAGTTTCATAAATCAAAAAATTAATAGGTGCTGAATTAATTATTTAAAAAAAAATCAAGTTGCAGGATATTTTTTAAATTAAAAAAAAATTTTTTTTTTTTTTTTTTTGGTTTCTAAATTATTTTATGGAAAACTTCCTCTTTTTATTTTACATTTTGTACTTAATGAATTTTATTATGGGAAGTTCTTAAATTCACGAACGTATTGAGTCTAAATTTAGGACTAACAAATAATGTATTAATTGCTTGATGTTGTGTCGTCTACTCCCAAATATGGTACACTGATACTAACCAGTGAAAACATGTGGAAACACGTAGGGTATTGTTGATTTTACAAGTACAAACATGGCTTCTAGTGTTTTTAAGTATCTAATAATTTGTCATCAGCAGTAGATTCAATTGACAAGCTTTCTTAGTATTAGTCTGACGATCGTAAACTTACTTGAGTGTTTAAATTGATGCGTTAAAGAATTTAAAGCTCACGTAAGCTAACAAAACCTTCCTTGGTTTTGAAAGTAGTCTTTGCGTCTTGTCATTAACTTTTATTGGTTATTGTATTTTGATTCTCATCGTTACACACACACACACACACACACACACACACACACACACACACACACACACACACACAGAGAATAAATAGAGGAAACCTGTTATTTGATGAGTGCAGTGTGATTTAATCACTTTCTTTCTTGGGTCATTTGTGAAAATGCTTCAGATCAAAAGAGCGTTTTTTTTGTTTTTTTTTTGTTTTTCTTTTATACGAAAATATGAAGATATATATATATATATATATATATATATATATTTTCAATCTTGATTTTATTCTAATCCTCTGGGAAAGAAATGTTCTAAATCTTCATCTAATTAAATAAAAAGGTAAATGAAAAATCTAACATTCTCGCATAAACTGAAAATGTTGTGGTATATGCATTTTTGGTGTTTTTATTTTTTTATTTTTCATTTTTTTTTTTATTAATATCTAAAAGTACTAATCTGTCCCATTAGTAGTTGTTAAATCATGGGTTTAAAATTTATATACAAATATAACAATTATTATAGGACTGATTTGTACCTCTTTAGATTTGAAAACTTCAGGTTAAAATTTATACTATATGCAAATAACGATACACACTTGTATCTTTAAAAAAGATTTTAGCAAAGCTTTGTTATTTCTTTCGTAAGAAACAACAAAATTGTTATATTTTTGATTTTATAATTTTTTTGTATTAATAATATTATTTTTTTAAAAGTTCACAAAACCTAACTGCATCTTCTGATAAATTCTTTTTTGTACTTTTATACGTGTGTCTGTGTGTTAGAAATTTGTTTAAGGTTTTCACTGATTTCTAAAATGAATAAATACAAACAATTTGAAATTATTATTCATACCGGTCTTAATCAAAGTTAAGATGTTTAAAATTTCAGAATAAGAATTCCGATTCACAATCATAACGAGTGAAGTACATCACGTGGTGTAATGGTTAACGAGCGAGGTTAGCAGATGATTGATATTGACTTTGGTTCACACAGGGTGCTTTAAACTTGTTCCAAGCTAAACTTAGTGTGCAGAAGATTAGCTCATATTTATCATCTTTCAAAAATGATGTACTCTCTAAATGTTATTTGAGAGTAAACACAAAACCCCCTGGATTTTTGCTGATGTTAGAAATAAACTAGTGGCACCTTGAACAGTATAATTTTTAACAAGCTGATAGATCATCGTGAGTTCAATTCTCACTGAATGTCTTTTACTTTTGGTCTTGTGCCATACTAAGTAAATGATAACTAGGTTAAATATCCAGAAGGAATTTATTTTCAAATTAATTCAAAATCTTTTCTTTTTTTTTTTCTTTTCTTGAAATTAGTATGATGAATTTCATTTGATCAGCAGACATTTAAGAGGAAGTCCTCAACTTCTGGTCACGACCCTAACTAAAAAAAATTGAAAATGAATTCTGTATGTTTTTTTTTCTTTTTGCTATTGGATTTCATCTCTACACTCTCAAACTATGTATTTGACTATATTTCAATAATAGTCATAAGTTATAATTTGGATGAAAATAAATCAAATTACTAATGTAGGATTAGTTAGGATTAAGATTGAATATTGGGATATTATAAGAAGTTTTATGCATTAAGTTTCTTTTAAAAGCTGTGATTTATATTTCAAGTGAAAAAAAAAAAGAAGAAAAGTCTGCTTTAAGGTATCTGTTAAGTGAATATGGGCACTAATGTTTTATTTCTGAAAAGATGTCAGTCAAAATTTATATTTACAGTATATTTTTCAATTTATGACCCACCCCCACCGCTGACACACACACACACACACACACACACACACACACACACACACACACACACACACACACACACGATTTATATCTTTCATATTTTTATATAAAAAGTTTCTTTATTATTATACTCAAATTTATTGAAACTATTGTCCTCATCTTGATTGTTATTGTCACAATATTTCATTCATTGTATCTTTAGCCTTCTCAGAAAGGAAGACAAAATGTTTCTTTCTTTCTTTTTTTTTTTTTTTTTTTTTTAACTTTTTAAGGACTTTATTCTATTCAAGATTACTTTCATTTAGGTCATTTTGTTACAAGTCCTTGTACTAAACATTTCACCTTTTGACCCTGTTCTTTCAACTGGGTCATATTCACAAGTGTTCCTGATATATTACTTGCTATACTGTTACCGTTTTTTGTTTCACCAATTGTAGATTAACTTTGTTCTTAACTCTTTACATGGAAAAATGCCCAGTGTTACCCAAAACAAGAAAGAAAATCTTATTTTAGTCATCTGAGTATGAAAGAAGTCATATGATTACAAAAATGTTTGTTAGAAATGTTCAAAAGATGTTGGATAAAGATTTTTTTTTTTTTTTTTTTTTTTTTTGAGGGGTATATGGTATTCTTCAACCAATTCTTAAGGTTACTCAGTTTTTACTTGAGAGGCACACTTAGTGTTCTTTTTATCCTGGACTAAGCTGTTTCTGTTTCAAGTTGCACCAATTCCCTTGGTGAAAGACATGACTACATCTCTTCTCCCTCCCCCAGTTATAGGTAAATAGGCAGATATGGTTCTTTGGCAAATAGGTAAGGCAGATATGGTTCTTTAGCTGTAGTTAGGCAACCAATTAGATTTGTTTACAGAATGATGATGATGATAATAAAAAAGAACATCTTGTCGAATGCTAGCATCCTCTGCTTAAAAACTGACCTTGTGTCACAGCCAGGTTATGGTGGAGGAGTTGGGTAAATACATGGATGGTTTTACTCTAATTTAATGACAGACAATTGTTTGCTGTATTATCATATTCCCTGCATGCAAATGTCTTGTAAATATCTTATTCATCTTGGCTTTGTTTATTCACCATAGTAATGTAATTTATTGTCAAATGCAAGAGAAATAGGTTCATAATTAAAAAAGGGACTTTTCACTTGGATTCCAACATTTTAAATAATTCATTTCTTTGTATTTAGTAAAATCAAATTAGATTTCTATCTGTCCAGCCAGTTAACTTAGTTTTGGAGCTTGATTTATCTACAGTTGATAATGAACTTTCTGCTTTTCACATATACAGGTCAACCTTGTACAAATTGCTGTGATTATTCAACTTCCTTCTCACACCACAAGGTTTCAGGTCAAAACATTTTATAGCTGATTAAAGACCATGAGAATTTAATTAAAAAAAAATTCTTGGCACTGTGAGGTTTAATATGCTATAAAAACAATGATAGATTGTAATTTTTTTTTTTTTTTGGTCTAGTCATTAATACCTCATTTAATATTATACTTTTTTATGTTTTCTTTATCACAACTTGACCTTAATCAAACATAACATGTTTTACTTTTTTTTTTCTTTTTAAATTTAGTATTAAAAAGATAATAATTAAAAAATAATCATTATAAATGATCTATACCAAATCGTGTAATTGGAAATATAGTAATGTAAATTGAGTGGAGCCTGATTTTCTGGTATCTTCTGAGATTTATCATCTACCATTTTGGTGAAATTTGAATATTTAAAACTGCTTGTGTATTTGCAAATATATAAAGATATTTATTAGACATGACCAACTTTAAACCTAAACTACATTTATAGAACATTCTGTAAAAAACTTATTTACTTTCAATGATTTATAAATAATGTTAGTCACCAATCACTAACAAGTGATATTCATTCTTTTGGTCTTATTAATGGGATTTAGAATATGCTGACTGTATCCCCCCTGCAGAGGAGTCAAAGCTATGACACCTGATGGTGAGGCTCCATTTCTGGAGATCTTGAGAATGTTGAATACCCTCTTCATTGTTATTAGGCTCAGTTCCTGTTAGGGTCCCATCTATGGGTCAAATCTGTTTAAAAGGTATTTGCATTAGATAGGAATGCTTAATGCCACATAATTGTAAATTTTGTATGAAGAAAAATTACTTGACGTTATAATTGTTTATTAAGGATTATTAGTAATGACTTGAAACCATAAAATTGTGTGCAAATGAATGACTATTATCAAATAGAAATAATTATTTGAAACCATTTAATTATTAATATTTGATAGGAATACTTGAAACTATACAACTGTGTACAAGTTATTTGTATGAGAGAGGAATACTTGATATCGTATAACTGTTAGCAAAAACTTTAAGAAACAATTGCACAAAAAATGTTAATATAAATATACAATAAATGGAATTCCTAACCTCTAGGTATAAAATAACCCTGGACAAATTGACATGTCATTAAAATCTATCATCTATATCATGCTTTCATTTTCATTATAAAATAAAATGTATTCATATTTATCGGTTACCTCCTATCTATTCAAACATGAATAATTAGAATTTAGGGTTTACTTATATTTTTCTAATGAATGAACATAAACATTTTTTTATAACCTTAAACATTCAAATGCAGCAAACATTTTTTTTATTTTTAACAAAACTAATTAATCATGTTGGACATTAATAGTAAAGATGTTTTTGTTACCAATGGTAACTCAAAAAGGATATATCAATAGCCGCTGTCTATTAACCTGTCTATGAATAAAAAATCATTGAAGATCTTGTCAATGTTTAATCTGCTTGTTATCTTTCTCTTTTGATATGAAATTGAATCTCTTTATATTCTGAAATGCTGTTTTCTACATTAGATTTATGAATAGCATGATGAAAAAAAAAATCACCTCCCACACACAGGCTGCAGACTTAAAACTAATTCTAAAGCATTCCTATATGATTAATAACATTTAGACAATGTTAAATATTGTGCAATATAAACTGCAAGAGACTTGTACATAATCAAACATTGAATAAATGGTTTTAAGAATTTCATTTGTGATGAATAATATTGATTCCATTTCAGTTACATATATGCA